>MU725555.1:52815-65747 GCA_026770625.1 Nicotiana glauca
AAGAACAAACTCAGGGAGTCCAAAGAACACAAACATTCATGGAAATCTAAGTAAAGAGAAAAAATATAGTAAAGAAATTACTCGGGAACCCTAGGAGGAATTACAATAAAGAAAAATACGCAGAAATCATAGTGAAAACACTTAGGAAAGTAAAAATATAAGAGATAGCAGTGAAAAAAAATCACGAAAATCGTAAGTTTTAAGAAGATGAACAGTTTTGAAAACAAAAAATCGAAAAGATGTAGAAAATACTTTAAAATATTAGAAAATAGAACAGATCTGAAATAGATCTTAGAGAGAAACAAAGAAAACCTCGAGGGCTTAGGGTTTCAGACAAAACCCTAGAAAAATGAGAACGGCCTGGAATGGGCTGGTCCTGGGTCGAAGTTGGGCTCACAGGGCTAGGACTCACCGGAGATGAGCCGGCGATGGCCATAGAACTTGAATCGGAGAGATTCGGAGCCGGGGTCTTCAAAGTCGGACTCCGAAACCTCGAGCAAAAAGAGCATAGAGGTATGTGGGAGTAGGTACAGGGTGCTCAGCGTCTGAGAAGCCATAGTCTCCGGTGAAACAAGGTCGGAGACCGGTGAAATAGGGCTAGGGTTTCGGAGAGGCTTGAGGGGATTCGAGAGACGAAGGGGATCTTAGGGTGACTGTTTGGTTAGAATGATTAGGGTTAGGGGGGTCGTTGGTTTAATTAAAGAAGGATAGACCGGGGCCGTTGATTAATACAGTCAACAGCCCTGATTTGATATAGGATCCGGGCGGGTTAGAAATAGGGTCAGGGGTCGGGTAATTGGGTCGTATAATTGGGTTTAATTTGGGCTGGGATTTGGGTTTAATTTGGGCTATAATTGAAAGTAAAGAGGCTACAATTTAACTAGCCAATTTTCCTCATTTTGAATTTATAAAAATATTAAATGATGTTCAAAAGTCAAATTAAAAATACTGATTTAATAAAAAATATGTAAGTATTAATTTAAAAATATTGGGAATGATTTTGTGATTGAAAATGCCATTAAATCAAGAAATAGGCTAAAATTGCAATTTCATGCTACCAAATGGACTTGTAAAATTATATAAAAATCACGTATATTATACTTTTCTGTAAATGTGAGAATAAAATAAATTATTCACCAAAATGACAAGTTTTGAGAATATTTATTGGATTTTATAGTGCAAAATAGGCCATAAATTGGTTTTAAAAATCTTTAAAAATTTGGAAAAAATACCAAAACCTTTGGGGATGCTTGCATATGTATATACGTGCTATTTTTAAAGTATTTTGAGTATAAAAATACATAAAAAAAATTTGGGTATCAACAGCTGCCCCTCTTTACCCGAGGAGGATGAAAGAGTTATCGGGTAAAGATAAGATGGCCAATTTTGACCGGAGACGGCGATTGTCAATGGATTTTCACCGCGCTCTGGCTTCTGAGCTACCTACATGTCCCTGGTTTTACAGGAATCAGGCCATATGTAGTTCAGACCATTGACAGAATATGCAGATGGAGATTCGAAAAGACGGACGCGATGGCTAGACCTGAGAGGGTGCTTGGAATCGGACAAGCTGCGGAGAACTGGAGCGGGATCGTTCCTGCTGAGAAGGTCGTGAGCTAGCCAGAGTACCTGCAAATGGGCGATGTGCATATATATATTGCGTAATTTAAACGTGATGCAAATTCCTGTTGGACTATGAATGTTTGTCTTCGGACGGTTAGGATGACGTCCTCATACTATGATGTCTTGGGCCATGAAGAGCATAAAAGTAAGGGTTCGCAGACCATGAAATGATGTTCATGGGCCATGCAGATGGTGCCTTTGAACTATGACGCCTTTGAATGAGTTGGTGATCTTTCAGCCTATGAGAAAGTGGCAATCTTTCAGCCAAATGAATGCAAAGGGTGGTAATCTTTCAGCCAGAGCGAGAATTTAAAAGCAGGTGGCAATATTTCAGCCGAATGAGAATTTAAAATGCAGGTGGCGATGTTTCAGCCAGTCAAAAAATAAGACGGCGATATTTTAGCCATGCAGGGCGGAGACAATTCTTAGTCTCGGAAGGCAGATAGGAGCCTCATGCAATATGGAGGTAGAGCTTAACCTCGAAAGGCAGAGAGTAGCCTTATGCAAGGTGCGGATGGAGACGGAGCTTAGTCTCGGAAAGCAGATAATAGCCTTATGCTATATGGAGGTAGAGCTTAACCTCGGAAGGCAGAGAGTAGCCTTATGCAAAGTGCGGATGGAGACAGAGCTTAGTCTCGAAAGGCAGATAGTAGCCTTATGCTTTATGGAGGTAGAGCTTAACCTCGAAAGGCAGAGAATAGCCTTATGCAAAAATATAGATGGAGACAGAGCTTAGTCTCGAAAGGCAGATAGTAGCCTTATGCAGTGCGGGAATGTAAAAGAACGAATGGTAGTTAGTTTTCTTAGCTGGTAGACCGTTTGTGATATTAGGACTGATGGGGAGTGTTGAGTGCGGATAGTGACACTCTGGAGGGTTTTGATTCGGAAGATCAAATATACTTTGATTCGTGGCCTGAATTCCTGCATCTAAAGAAAAATTGTGAGTTTTGTAGGGGGAGGTTAGTTCGTATCCTCTAGCTCTTAGCGTCGTGTATCACGGGGTAGCGTTGCTAAACGATGGTGATGCAAATGATGCTTATGCATGACTTAGTAAATATAATGCGAGTACGTATATATATATATAAAATGATTTTATTTTGGATGAACCAACGACTGCAACGTGGTTCAAGACGCGGCGACCTTGCTTGCTTAGGAATTTTGAGGGTCCTCCTCAAACTTCTGCCCCAGTTTACTGGGTTGGCGCTGCTGACGTCTATGCTGGACAACTGAACATGGAACAATCCCAGAATTTTGAGGGCCCCAAAATTCTACCCCAGTTTACTGTGTCGGTGCTGATGAAAAGACTGAAAAACATACTTCGGAATTTTGAGGGTCCTCCTTAAAATTCTGCCCCAGTTCCAATTGCGGGGGAAAGATGGAATTTTTTATTAAGATGTGACAGAACCCATAGGGCTTCCTACGTATCCCCTCTTAAACGGGAATCAGGTCAGGCGTAGTTTAAATTACATCATGAAAGAAAAGCATATGATCAAATGTAATATCTTTTCACTGCGTCTGAGTTGATAGGCTTCGGCCAGACTGCTCCATCCATTTGTGCGAGAATAAGGGCTCCTCCAGTCAGAACCCGATGAACCATGTACGGACCCTGCCAATTGGGAGAGAATTTCCCTTTGTCTTCATCTTGGTGCGGAAATATTTTTAATACCAACTGTCCTGGGGCAAACTTCCTCCGCTTAACTCTCTTGTTGAAGGCTCTGGACATTCTGTTCTGATATAATTGACCGTGACAGACAACATTCATTATCTTTTCGTTGATGAGGGCTAATTGCTCGTAGCGACTTTTGACCCATTCTGCATCATCTTGCTCTGCTTCTTGTATGACCCTCAGGGAGGGAATTTCTACCTTGGCGGGGATGACTGCCTCTGTACCATAAACCAGCATGTAGGGAGTTGCCCCAATTGACGTGCGGACCGTGGTACGATAACCTAGTAAGGCGAACGACAACTTCTCATGCCACTGCTTGTGCTTTTCAATCATCTTCCTTAGTATCTTATTGGTGTTCTTATTGGTTGCTTTTACAGCTCTATTCATCTGAGGTCTGTAAGCGGTAGAGTTCTTGTGTTTAATCTTGAATGTTTCACACATTGCCTTCATGAGGTCGCTGTTGAGATTAGAACCATTGTCGATGATGATTGATTCCGAAATCCAGAACCGGAAGACCATAGGATCACGGACGAAATTTGTTACTACCTTCTTGGTGACTGCCTTGTATGATGCTGCCTCAACCCATTTGGTGAAGTAATCAATTTCCAATAGGATGAACCTATGCCCATTTGACGCGGCAGGTTCAATTGGTCCAATGACATCCATTCCCCAAGGGGCGAATGGCCATGGCGAGCTTGTTGCGGTAAGCTCGTTTGGAGGTACCTTTACCATATATGCATGTATTTGACAACGGTGGCATTTCTGGACATACTGGATGCAGTCTGTTTCCAAAGTCATCCAAAAATACCCTGCTCGGAGTATCTTCTTCGCCAACACGAAACCATTCATATGCGGTCCGCAGGTTCCCGCGTGCACTTCCTCCGATAGTCTGGTTGCTTCTCTTGCCTCGACATATCTTAATAATCCCAAATCAGGAGTCCTCCTATACAGGATCCCTCCACTGTGAAAGAAGTTGTTGGACAATCTCCAAAGTGTTCGTTTCTGAGTAGCATTGGCAAGCTCTGGGTACTCTCCTGTTGTCAGGTATTCTCTGATATCGTGGAACCAAGGTTTCCTGTCGGCTTCTTCCTCGACGTGAGCACAATAAGCTGGCTGGTCATAAATCTTGACTCGGATGGGGTCAATAAAGTTTGTATCGGGATGCTGGATCATAGACGATAAAGTGGCTAAGGCATCGTCGAACTCATTCTGTATTCTGGGAACATGCTGGAATTCTATCTTTCTGAATCTTTTCCTCAACTCCTATACAAGATGCATATAGGGGAGTATTTTGGAATTATTGGTTGCCCATTCTTCTCGAACCTGATGTATGAGTAGGTCCGAGTCTCCAATCAGTAATAGTTCCTGAATGTTCATGTCAATTGCCAGTTTGAGCCCTAGGATACAGGCTTCGTGCTCGGCCATATTGTTGGTGCATGGGAATTTGAGCTTGGCGGATACTGGGCAATGCTGACCTATTTCTGATACCAAGACCGCTCCTATACCAACTCCTTTGAATTTTGCGGCTCCGTCGAAAAACTTCTTCCAACCGTCATAGGATTCTGCAATGTCTTCTCCTATGGGGGCTATCTCTTCATCAGGAAAATACGTCTTCAAAGGTTCATATTCTCCTCCTACAGGATTCTCGGCGAGGTGATCTGCCAAGGCTTGTCCTTTGACTGCCTTCTGGGTGACATAAACGATGTCAAATTCGCTTATCAGTATTTGCCACTTGGCGAGCTTCCGGTAGGCATGGGCTTCTGAAAGATATACTTCAATGGATCCATCCTGGATATGAGATAAGTGGTGTAAGTGCAGAAATAGTGCCTCAGTTTCTGAGCTACCCAGGTTAAAGCACAACAAGTGCGCTCTAATAAGGAATACCGAGCCTCGTACGGGGTAAACTTCTTGCTGAGGTAGTAGATGGCTTGCTCCTTTCTTCCTGTTTCATCATGTTGTCCCAAAACACAACTAAATGCCCCATCCAATACTGCAAGATAAAGCAATAGAGGTCTCCTCGGCTCGGGTGAAACCAAGACTGGCGGCATTGACAAGTATTCCTTGATTTTGTCGAAAGCCTTTTGATGATCATCAGTCCATTTTATGGCGGCATTCTTCTTTAGCATCCTAAAGATGGGTTCACAAATGACAGCTGACTGGGCTATGAACCGGCTGATATAGTTGAGTCTTCCCAGAAAACTCATCACGTCCTTCTTGCTCTTTGGTGGTGGCAACTCTCGAATGGCTTTGACCTTTGATGGGTCCATTTCTATTCCCCGGCGATTCACAATGAAACCTAATAATTTTCCAGTGCGAACCCCCAATGCACACTTGGCAGGATTCGGTTTTAAGTTGTATCTCCTCAGTCTGTTGAAGAATTTTCTCAAATCTCCCATGTGATCTCCAACTTTCTTGGATTTGATGATGACATCATCCACATACACCTCGATTTCTTTATGTATCATGTCATGAAAGATAGTGGTCATGGCCCTCATATAGGTAGCACCGGCATTCTTTAAACCGAACGACATCATTTTGTAACAGTACATTCCCCATGGCGTGATGAATGCCGTTTTCTCTGCATCTTCGTCATCCATCCATATCTGGTGGCATCCAGCAAAACAATCGACGAACGACTGCAGCTCATGTTTGGCACAGTTATCGATCAATATGTGTATATTTGGCAAAGGGAAATCGTCTTTAGGACTAGCTCGGTTGAGATCCCGGTAGTCGACACAGACTCTAACCTTCCCATCCTTCTTTCGTACCGGCACAATGTTGGCTAACCATGTTGGATACTCTACCACTCTGAGAACCCTGGCTTTGACCAGCTTGGTAACCTCTTCTTGATTTTCAAACTCATGTCTGGCTTGAACTTTCTGAGTTTCTGTTTGACCGGTGGGCATGCCGGATATGTCGGCAGCTTGTGAGCTACAATGGATGTGCTGAGGCCGGTCATATCATCATACGACCAGGCGAATATATCTTCATATTCTTTCAAAAACTTTGTATACTCTTTCTTTTCTGATGGTGACAGGTGTACGCTGATACGTGTTTCTTTGACATTTTACGCGTCTCCCAAATTAATGACCTCAGTTTCGTATAAGTTAGACTTAGGCCTGTTCTCAAATTCTCGACCTCCCTGACAACCTCTTCTGGTATTTCGTCCTCTTCTGAATCTATGTTCGTTTGTCGCACCGTCTCGCTGCAAGTTACAGTCGTCGGTTCATCATCCAGATATGTAATAATAATGCTGTGTAAAGTAAATGGTAGAGAAAAATAAATTAGAGCGAAATATAAAGATAAACTTGGAAAATGCTTTTGATTAAATTCATAATTATCTAAAACATCGGATCTCTTTTCAAAAGTAAAGACAATGCGAAAAAGTAAAATCAACTAAAAGTAAAGTGCGATGCATATGTGTCGTTTAGCCTTGCTACCCCGAGGCTCTTCGGGCACTGGTGGTCCTGATTGACCAATTGGTGAGGTGTTCTCCTCGGTTCACAGCTTGAATGGAAGGGCCTTCCTCCCCTTCCTCCTCGAAGATAACACAGCAATCCATATTGTCCTCCAGAAACAGGTTCTTCATTGCTGCCAGTGCCTCGTCTTCCTCTGATCCATATATAATGTCGGCCGGCTGAAAGGTCTGCTCCAACTGAGGTAGAGGATGCTCCAGTGGGTAGTAGGGACCGCGCCATGGTGGCGACCAGTCGTTGAACTCCTTCCAGGTGTATTCATAACCCAGGCCAAAAGTAGTTCCATGCTTCTTCAGCTGGATAGGCTTGGTGATGCCCTGGAGATTCTTGCCAAGTCCCTTTTCGGGCTTGTATCCGCTCCAATTCAGAATGCTCTCAATTTTTTTATCCCACCACTTGTCTTTGTCTAAGGCTTTAACTCGCTCGATGTGATGGTATATTTCTCCACCAATTTTCCTTCTACCTTCGATCATCGGGATGGCCTAGCGACTATATATAGGGTTGCTACCGTCGCCATGGATGATTACTTCTTGATGATTCCATTAAAATTTTATAGCGTGATGCAAAGTTGGCGCCACAGCCCTAGTGGCGTGGATCCAGGGTTGTACTAGCAACAAATTGTAGGACGCTGGTACGTCAATGACTTGGAACTCAACATCGAACCAGATGGGTCCCATCTGCAGGCATAAGCTAATTTCTCCAATGGTGGATCTTTGAGATCCATCAAAAACTTTGACACTGATAGCCACGTCTTTGATCTCGTGCAATCCCTTACCCAATGTCCTGAGAGTTACCAATGGGCAAATGTTGAGGCTGGATCCCCCGTCGACTAGAATCCTGGTGATAAAGTGATCCTCGTATTGCGCAGTGATGTGCAACGCTTTGTTGTGAGCAAGCCCTTCTGGCGATAGTTCATCTTCGTGGAAGGTGATCTTATGGCTTTCCAGTACCTCCCCCACCATGTTTTCCATTCCGCCTCCCATTCTGTTGCTGGGAACATAAGCTTTACTCAGTATTTTCATTAAGGCGTTTTTATGTGCCTCAGAGCTTTGTAGAAGAGCCAGAATAGAAATCTGTGCTGGCATTTTGTTCAGTTGCTCGACGACTGAGTACTCTTTGGCCTATATCTTCCTCCAAAGTTCATCGGATCCAGTTTCAACAGCCCGCCCAGAGGCTTGCTTGCTGGACTCAGCCAAGTGTTCTGGGGTATACACCCTGCCTATCCTGGTCATGCCCTGTGCAGCAATTGCTTCCCTAGTATATGTCTTTCCCTTCCTTCTAGCCTCAGCGGCGTAATCCCAAGGCATAGCATTTGTCTTGAATGGGGTTACGTCTGTCATGGAGACTGGAATTGGTGCCTTGGTAGGTAACATAGTGACTTCAAATGGTGTAGACGCCTTTGGAACCTCGAACTCAACCTCAATTGGTTTTGGCGCCTTTACAGGAGGTGCTTCAAACTCGAGTGGTACAGACACATTTACCATATCTCCCTCAGAGGGCTGAATCTGGACGACAATGGGGTTGAGAGTAACTGTTGGCTTCTTAGGTTTGTGTCCTTCAGCTATCAAACCGATTGACCCTTTGGGGTCCCAATCATCTTCGATCTCGATCATGTGGATGCCTCCACCCTTGTGGTTAGGCAGAGGGTTGTTGCAAACATTAGGAGCGGGCTCCTTTGCTATAATGATCTTTTTGTCAATCAGATTCTGAATCTTGTCTTTCAATGAGCGACACTCGTCGATGGTATGGCCTTTCATCCTGGAATGGTATGTGCAAGTCTTGTTTGGGTTGATCCACTGGGAAGAGTTTTCTGGAGTTACGGCTGGGATAGGGGTAACGTAACCAGCTGCTTTGAGTTTTTCATATAATTGGTGAATTGGCTCGGCTATGGCGGTATATTGTCTAGGAGGTTTGCGGTCGAAGTTTGGTCTAGGTCGAGGAAAGTTTTGGCGCGTGGGAGGTGATGGGTAGTGGGAAGTTTGGGAATTATATGCTTGGTATACAGGTGCAGGTTGGGAATATCTAGGTGAGGTGGGCTGATATGTGGGTGGTAGAGGTGATTGGTAAGCAGGTGGTGGAATTTGGTAAGTGGGTGATGGTGCTTGGTAGTTTAGGGTAGGTTGATATGTGAGTGGAGCTGAGGGATAGGTTTGGTACTCCATAGGGGAGCTGTTCCTTTGCGCAGCCATTACAGAATTCACATCCTTTTTCTTCAACGATCCACTGGACTGTAACGCCTTGTTTGTAGCTTTCAATGCCTCGAGGTTAGTGACCATACCATTTTTGATGCCTTCTTCGATCCTTTCTCCCAACTTGATGATGTCGGAGAACTTTTGACCCTCTATTAGCATCAGCCTTTTGTAGTACTGCGGATCCTGAGCACGGACGAAGAACCTGTTCATCTGTTCTTCCTCCAAGGCTGGCCTAACCTTAGTAGCTTCTGACCTCCAACGAGTAGCATACTCGCAAAACATCTCTGTGGGTTTCTTCTTTAGATTCTGGATATAGAATACATCTGGTGCGTTTTCAGTGTTGAACCTAAATCGGTCCATAAAGTCAGACGTCATGTTCACCCAACTTGGCCATTTCTTTACATCCTAGCTGATATACCAGGATAAAGCATCACCCTTCAAACTCCTCATGAACAGCTTCATGCGGATCTTCTCATCCCTTCCGACTCCTACCAACTTGTCACAATACATTCTCAAGTGGACCCTGGGATCACCTGTGCCATCGAACATTTCGAACTTGGGAGGTTTGTATCCTTCCGAGAGCTCAACATCTGGCTGAACACAGAGATCTTCATAATTCAACCCTTCAACACCTTTGTTACCTTCAAAACCTTTGACACGGCTAGTCAACTTCTTGATCTCAGCGGCTAAATTCTGAATGAGGGAGCTCTTGTCATCTGACTCGACTTCACTGGTGATTGTCTGACTGTAATGCGGCATAGTGTCCACAAATATTTGAGTGTTATGGTCTTTTGTAGTGTTTTGTGGTTCAGGAATGTGCATTAGAGTGTTATGAGTGGGTTACATGGGAGGTTATGGGATGTTTTGTGGTGGTGCGCGGTTCTGGGTGTTAACATCGGGAGCTGGAAGAGTGATTGACAGGCTTGCCAGGTTTCTAACTTGGTCTAGTTCCTCTCGAAATCTTAGAATAGTTTGCTCCAGATGAGCATCAGTCTCCTTGGTGATTGCAGTGTTCTGAGAAGTTTCCTCAAGTTCCTTCCTAGCGCTTGTATCTCCCATTTTGCCTTTGTTCCTATTTATGGTAGGACTCGGAGGAGGAGGAGGTGGAGGACCCTTGGATCTTGTTGAGTATGCTGATGGTGCCAGAATTCTGGAACTAACCTTTAGGGAGGGGAATAAAAATAAAAGAAAAACAAAAAAGGTAAAAAGTTAGTGCGGATTCTGATAAATAATATTTCAATATTTAAACACATTGTGCGGGAATATAAATCGCTTCCTAATTTGGGTGCCTCGTTGTGCCCCTGGTAGGCCTAGCAACAAATTAAATTTGGAGAATTTATAATGCTAAATGCCTTGTTTTATTGGTAAAACAAGACGAGTTGTGAGTCTTGAAACAACTGAATGATAAAATATGTCACTAATGGCCAGTGGCCTTATTACATTAAGAGAGCATGAAATAAAAGATTCTAACTATTTGGTCCCAGAAGGACCTTCCCCAGATTCGGTACTCTTGCCTCCCTCGTACAGCTGCATCAACTCGCGCATCCCTAACAGCAGATAAGCTCGAGCTAGATGTCCGCCTGCACTTCCTTCAGCATTCTGACAGTCTTCAATTCTTTTTAAGAACTTCCTTCCAACTCCACTAGACCTCGCTCCAGATACCTCAAACGGTTGTTGCCGTTGACAGCCATATCCTTCCACTCGTTGATCAGCTTCTCGTGGTCTTCCTGTATTTCCCGATGTTCATTTTCACATTCTCTCATCCTCTTGCGCAATTGATTGTATTTGACTTACGCTTCAGTTTTCTCGTCAATGATCCTATGACCGTGGACGAATCCTGGACGACCCAAACCAATGTGATCATCTTCCAACCAACCTGTGTAGTGCGGCACACACCCGTCATGATACCTGTCGGGTTTGATAGGCTCCCTCCCTAAGACTAGCTTGCAGTGCCACATATGCTAAGCGTGACACCTGTGCGGGCTATCATCAACTTGAAAGTCAGCCCTAAAATGACTCATTTTCTCTATCCTGGTATGATTTGTTTCCTTCCGGCTTGCCTCATTACTCGGAGGACGACGTAAGGATGAGTTCCCCCCAGGCCAATGAGTATGAGGAATAGTGCGTCTCACGAACGGATGATAAACTCCCCTGTTGGGAACCACTCAAACATACACTGAATTTTCTCTTCTTTTAGATTCTGGAACAACTCTAACCATCCATTGGCGTCCTCTAGCTGAGCGAACATGAAGCGATATGGTCATCCCAATCCCTGCGGATAATTTCCTACCTGTAACCGCCTTTCTTAAGGTGTTCTTGAAGCCAAAGTTGAAGCAGCAGATTACAACCCTCGAAATGTGGAGCCACTTGTTGGCACTTTCCCAAGGCTCGGTAGATTTCAGCGATGATCATGGGCACTATGCTGAAAGACTGCCCGTCAATTCCNCTATGTATATGTCCCAAAGAAGTGAGGGGCAAATTCGTCCATGTAGGTGCGATAGGACTTGTTGTGGCCATATCTCTCGTATAAGAAGTCGAATGGTATGTAGGATTCCTTCAAGAAAGAAAGGTCGGGATTTTTCTTGAGTCCCATCATCTTAAGAAAGCCTCCACTTTTTCGATTCTCCGGCATAAGCAAACCCGGAGTCTCCCTAGAGATACCAGCTAGGCCCCCTATCTCTTCTAGCAAAAGGGTCATTTCCAAGTCCCTGAAACGGAACACTGATCGATCACCATCCCAAAACAAAGTGGCAGCCTCAACGATCTTGTTGTTGGGTTGGATTTCCAAAAGTGAGGGCAAATTCCCTAATTACTTGCGAACGAGGGTTTGATCACTGCCACGATGATCCTCCCACCAACTTAGCAACCTTGGGTGGATGTTGGATACCATACCAAATCTGGGGACCTCGTGCCTCATTTTCTGCAAAACAAAGTGTTAGTCCCTTAACCTTGCCAGACTCGACTATTCAAATCTATAATTAGCCAAAGGCATTTAGTTCTCCAAATAAATACACATAACGTGAAGGTGTTCGTTTGGGTTTCTGGAAACCCAATGGACTTTGGTTTAGGCTGTCTTAATGAGTCATTATGTGGACAACATAACTGACTCGGCTAGGCTTGACCATGATGCATGCACAGTTAAATGGAATAAAGTTTCTACTTTTGAAGTGCTAGACATGGTACCCTTGAGCGGACAACTCAAGAGGGAAAGGCGCGGAACTGTCGACTACACTGTTGATCGACTAGTTTTACCGCAAATATGCCTTTGCCACATTTAGGGGGGTTTTTAATATCGGAAGGGCACAACCACTCATTATAAGCGTTGCCATAGGATTTGTTTTGGCACGAATGGAATATGATGCTGAGAGATGCAATTACAATAATGAAACAAATTACATGTATTTTCACGTTCATAAGATAAATGATTACAATGCTTGTTCGAAATTACAACAGTATCAAAATAAAGCAATAAAGAAGGAAATTAAAGGAAAGAAAAGATATGAAGAGTCAATTTAGTAATTGTGATGAAATAATCAAGGACAGGAAATAAATGCGATTAAGTAAGCAAAAAAGTCACAAAAACAAGTAATGGTAAAAGCCTAAAAGAATCCCCAGCAAAGTCGCCATGCTGTCGACGCCCCCATTTTTCCTCGTGGGCAGAGAGAAATCGGGTTTATGCATTATGGGTGGAATGACTCCTTTATCCCCTTTTGGTGGAATTTGGGCTATGGAGTTTGAAGAGTCTCCACCTAATGATTATAGTGCATTAGAACACTTTTGGAGAAAAGAAGAAGGATTTGAAAGAAAACCAGAGTTTGGGTAAGGGCTTGAGATTATCTCGAGGGGAAGGTGTTAGGCACCCCTCAAGATCCACTAGTATGGCTCCCGGCCTTGCTTAGCTGTGACTTTAAGAAGAGTAGGAGAAGACGAGCAAAGTTTGCACATAAGAAATACAAGCAAGTTGACAATTTTGAA
>MU725556.1:13250-46553 GCA_026770625.1 Nicotiana glauca
AGGACCGTTTAGCGAATTTCACGGTCTTTCCCAAAGTTAACAGATACGTAGATGCTTTAGGCGCGATTTTGAATAATCTTACCTTCTTAATACGGGTGTGCATTTCATGCAACCCAAATCCAAATCCGAAAATGTCAAATAAGAATGTGTCAAGGATCCGGGTGCATTTCATGTGACGTGATCCGAAAACATGTGCTTAAACGACGTTCACTTTCTTAAATAAAATAATTGATAAAAGCGGTAATTAATTTTAAAATTGCACAAGTAAGGTAACATGTACAAAAATTAATTTTTAGCCAAATATAACAGTTGAGCGACCGTGCTAGAACCACAAAACTCGGGAATGCCTAACACCTTCTCTCGGGTTAACAGAATTCCTTACTCGGATTTCTGGTGCGCGACTGTTAAACAGAGTCAAACCCTTCCTTGATTCGGGATTCAAAACGGTGACTTGGGACACCATAAATCTTCTAAGTGGCGACTCTGATTTTTAAAATAAAAACGAAACCCGTTTCGATTGTCCTTAAATTGGAAAAACTCCTTTATTACTATATCGCTTCCCGGGGTGTAGTAAAAGCCGATAAAGCTTTTCTTCGGAAAAAGGAGGTGTGACAATGCCACGTAGTACAAACAGGAACCAATGCATGAATAAAATCCAATGCACATGACCGCTGCGGCCAGCCCGATCCATTTGGTACCCGCACTCACTGTAGGGGTTCAGACTACGGAGGGGCTCCTACAGCTCAAGCGCAATATCAATATCACACCGCTGTGGCGCGCAGCCCGATCCATCCTCAGTCCAGGAATGCACATATAACACTACTGCGGTGTGCAGCCCGATCCATGCTCAATCCAGAAATGCACATAAGCCACTAGGGCAATATTCAAATAACAATCTCAGTTCAAAACGTCAGTAAGATATCATTTAAGTTTTCAAATCATGAAAAACGGCTGAATTTACAACCGCATTAAAACCCTAGACCGAGATCAAATAGTATGTAAAAGTAATGCGAAAACAGTGATATCAATCCCTGAAGGATCCACATAGTTTGCACGAAGCCCAAACATGGAAATCAGTCCAAATCATGATGATAACAAGTAGTTTCAGCCAAATACATAGTAATTTCATCAATCGGGACAGACCAAGTCACAATCCCCAATGGTGCTCTACCCCACGCTCGCTATCCGGCGTGCAAGTCACCTCGATACAGCACTATGATGTGCAAATCCGGGATTTCAAACCCTCAGGATATCATTTACAAGTATTACTCACTCGAACCGGTGAAATTCCTCGCTCGCGACACCTTTGCCCCTTAAATTAGCCTCCACGCACGTCGAATCTAACCAAAATCAGAGCGAATACATTACAATATGCCAAGGGAACAATACCCAATCGAAAACAATCGAAATATGGCAAATATCCCGAAACTAGCAAAACCCGAGCCCCGGGCCCATTTTTCGAAAAATTACAAAACTCACATTACCGGATTCCTCGTCTCGACACGAGTCCATACATACCAAGAACTCCCAAATCCGAGCTCAAATGACCTATCAAATCCCAATTTGAAATATCAAAATTCAAGCCCTAGCTTTACCCCTTTTTAATGAATTTCAACCAATTTCCATGTTAAATCTAACATAATCTCGTGTATTTAGGCCAAGAAACTTGCCTCTAATCATTCTCCCTTAAATCCCTCTTCAAAATCGCCTCAAAGCTCTCAAAGCTCGCTAAAAAATGGTTGAAATAACATAAGCTTCGCGGAACAAAAATGAATATAAAACCCTTCTGACTCCAGGGGTTTCCGCTTTTGCGGTCCCTAGACCCACTTCCGCGATACCGTTTCTGCGGTCATTTTTCGCTTAAGCGGAATTTTATTAAATCACCAGGGGTTGTTTCTGCGACTCAAATTTCCGCTTCTGCGGAACCTCACCTCCAGGCCAACCGCTTCTGCGGACTCGCTTAAGCGAAATAACTTCCGCTTCTGCGGAACTTCCCATCTCAACATTGAACCGCTTATGCAACCATTCCCTCGCTTTCGCGGAACCGCTTCTGCGATCCATTTCCGCAGAAGCGAGCATACCAGATACCACCAAACATCTACCCCTTTCTCAACTTGAATTTTATCCCGTTAGCCATCCGAAATCACCTCGAGGCCCCCGGGACCTCAACCAAAAATACCAATATATCCTAAAACATCATGCAAACTTATTCCAATCATCAAAATACATTAAAAAAATGGTAAAATCATCAATTCACATCGGATTCAATCCTAAGTTCTTTCACAACTTCCAAAACACGCATTCGATTAAAAACCCAACCAAACGATGTCCGAATGACCTAAAAATTTGCACACATATCCAATATCACCCAACGAAACTACAGCAACTCTCGGAATCCCATTCCGACCCTCGGATCAAAATCTCACCTATCAACCGGAATTCGTCAAAATTCTAACTTCGCCAATTCAAGCCTAAATCTACACCGGACCTCCACAATCAATTCTGATCACGCTCCTAAGTCACAAATCATCCCCCGAAGCTAACCGAATCACCGGAAATCACATCCAAGCCCTCTACCTCAATAGTCAGCTTTCGGTTGACTTTTCCAACTTAAGTTTTTCCTTAAAGAGACTAAGTGTCTCATTTTTTATCAAAACTAATACAGATCAATTCTAACACACCACCTACCGATAAAGAAACATGAAGAAGCATGAAATGGGGGAAACGGAGCAATAACACATGTGATGACGGGCCGGGTCATCACATCCTCCCCAACTTAAACAAACGCTCGTCCTCGAGCGTACCCAGAGTTGTCCTAGAAGCCAACCGACAGTTAAATGACCTTACCAAGCATATACCCGGGGTGATCCCGCATCACCTTATCTCTTATAGGTCCGAAAACACAACATAGCTGAAATTTCACGGTCCATCTAAACCATAAACCGTAGGACCGCATTGTGCTTTCCATAAATCATACACAAGATCAGAACCTCACATCTATATTCAGAATGAATTCGAACCAGCTGTAATAACCTATACCTGCAACCTCTGTGAAATCACATGATATACCACATAATCCAAGCACTCGAAACGATAACTTCTATTCATAGTAGCTACCCACAACAACCAAATATCGATAGAAAACCTCTTACTTAGCTAAAGTCTTATTCCATCACTTTCATATACTGCCAACGATAAATAAAACACGCGATAAACCGTAACCATTCCTCAGGTCACCCATACATGAAGCCACTTTCTTGTTGACTAATACCACAACAGATTTTCGGGCCAAACCTCGATATAAACCCTCTAACCAGTTGAAATCACATCTGTTCGCATTCATTAATGACTCCAACGATCACCTTGAATTCAACACACCACCTGGTGGTACGACACCTCAATACAGGCCTAAGCCACAACTTGCATAATGCACGCACCATTAAGGAACAGTCTGGACATACTCAAATCATGACAAATGACTCAAACGAAAGAGCTGTACCCCAAGCTCAACAGTATCATTACAACACAAAGCTGAGACCCCGTCTCACATCATATAAATAGAGTACCTGAATCCTCCTCGAAAGGTCATAACTTCACGTGGCCTCACCACAACGCGCGATCCTATCCAAACACTGTTACACATGAAGCACCTCAAGTCACCATGCTCAAAATAGACAGCCACACACAGATTGATGTCTGAAACCAAGAAATCCATCACACCCTCGGTGAAGCAAGTAATATATACCATTCAATCCTGAAAGCACACAATCGATGCGCTATTCGCCAAGCAACACCCAATACGGACTTTCCTCAGAAACCAGGAAGCAAGGCATACAAAGTAACATATGGAAAACTATTCTCAACATCACATTGTTACGGCGTGCAACCTGATCCAGGTAACATACCCGTGGCGGCGTGCCACCCGATCCACACAAATATCTCACATAGGGAGATGCACATCGAGCCAAATTTGCTCATTATAACAAAATACCGAGTATCGGTCGTAAGCATACCGAGTGCATAATGATAACTACTTATAGCGTTGTAAGCTACAAAACTCGACTTCCACTATGAATCTCGATAGCACCGCACTATATGGGCCCACAGTCCAAAAATCATAACGCCTCACAACACAGAAAAAGCAACTCATAGATCTCCCCGGATCACTAGCAGGTTCAATAACGATCAAATCAACCTATCCTTCATCAATACAATTCGGTGCCAACCAAGCCAACTCAAGCTAAACACGTATCCAATCAGCTTACCAACAAACTCATTACCAACAAGCCTGAAGCTGCTCATTCCACTACTATAACTCATGCCAGAGCCATATGATACGGTGCCCGATACCAAATCAATACCGAAATCCACAATCTCGCCCGGCGACATGCCCGACCACAAGGAACGCATCCGAAAAAGTCCCTCAATACCGGAACTGAATCAATGGTAGAAANCCCGTCCACTAGTCTTTGGAACACAACCATTCTGCTAGAACATAGTTCGATGCACCTCGCCACGCAACCTGTGGCATTTTCCGACATAACCCATAGCACAATAGTCTAGAATAACCCAACACTGAGACAACCAGTCTACACCCCAATATTATATCCAGAATCTAATATACCAAGCAAAGAAAGATCCACTCGGGCTTCCAAATCCCAATAGCCGCTAACGGTACCAACACACGCGCTCCACAACCACTACATAGTCTATACCTGAGAACTCCCAGTCTCCGGCTCCATATAGCACACAAATCACTGTACCTAATCCCCAAATTCCACAGTATGAATACATATTACACCTCAAGTACCCAATCATCCCACGATAGATATTCTAAATTTCCCCTGTGCCATCACACAAACTCAGATATCGGCAGTCACTTTAGCAAAAAAGTGTCGCAATACTACCGAAGTATCATCAGTTTACATTACCTTGCCCCTTTTACTGAACATATACCCGTCACAAGTCACGAGCATCTAAAGAAGACTGAACACCACTACAGGGCCAATAATATATACTAAATAAAATTTGGAGTTCAAAAGATGAAGTCTGGTACTGCGAACGCTGGCGGTCACCTTGCTCAGCTACAATAGTAATACCTTTAATCCGCTAATAACCCGCTACCGGGTGAACAATACCTTCAACTGCACGCGAGGTGCATGGAGTAAAGTGAGTACTCCAACCCAGTGAGTTATAAGAGTAAATAATAACTGAGCGGCAAGAAATCACGTAAGAGCACTCCATCATGCAATATGGGACAACACAACCTTTTGAGAAAACAGTAAATCCGTTAAAATCCTTTAGAAAATATCTGGCTCAGTTAAAAACCTCTTTTGAAAATTTCCTTTTCCCAACAGTCAAGCAAATGAATGCATAATCAAATAGTGCAAGTCCGCACATAAGTCAGCCCCTCGGGCACAACACTCCATTAACAAATAACAAACAGTGCAAGAAATAGCATATATGCCAATGATATGAGAGTGTTGAATGTCATGCCACGTAGTACAAATAGGAACCAATGTATGAATGAAATACAATGCACATGACCGCTGCAGCGCGCAGCCCGATCCATTTGGTACCCGCGCTCACTGTGGGGGTTCAGACTCCAGAGGGGCTCCTACAGCCCAAGCGCAATATCAATATCACACCGCTGCGACGCGCAGCCCGATCCATCCTCAGTCCAGGAATGCACATATAACACTGCTGTAGTGCGCAACCCGATCCATGCTCGATCCAAAAATGCACATAAGCCACTAGGGAAATATTCAAATAACAATTCTCAGTTTAAAACGTCAGTAAGATATCATTTAAGTTTTAAAATCAAGAAAAATGGCCGAATTTGCAAAACTGCATTAAAACCCTAGACCGAGATCAAATAGTATGTAAAAGTAATGCGAAAATAGTGATATCAATCCTTGAAGGATCCACATAGTTGGCACGAAGCCCAAACATGGCAATCAGTCCAAATCATGATGATAACAAGTAGTTTCAGCCAAATACGTAGTAATTTCAACAATCGGGACGGAACAAGTCACAATCCCCAACGGTGCTTTGCCCCACGCTCGCTATCTAGCGTGCAAGTCACCTCGATACAGCACTATGATGTGCAAATCCGTGGTTTCAAACCCTCAAGATATCATTTACAAGTATTACTCACCTCGAACCGGTAAAATTCCTCGCTTGCGATGCCTTTGCCCCTCAAATTGGCCTCCAAGCGCATCAAATCTAACCAAAATCAGAGCGAATACATTACAATATGCCAAGGGAACAATACCCAATCGAAAATAATCGAAATATAGCAAAAATCTCGAAACTAGCAAAACCCGAGCCCCGGGCCCATTTCTCGAAAAATTACAAAACTCACATTACCGGATTCCTCGTCTCGCCACGAGTCCATAAATACCAAGAACACCCAAATCCGAGCTCAAATGACCTATCAAATCCCAATTTGAAATATTAAAATTCAAGCCCTAGCTTTACCCCTTTTTAATGAATTTCAACCAATTTCCATGTTAAACTTAACATAATCTCGTGTATTTAGGCCAAGGAACTTACCTCTAATCATTCTCCCTTAAATCCCTCTTCAAAATTGTCTCAAAGCTCTCAAAGCTCGCTAAAAATGGTGGAAATAACATAAGCTTCGCGGAACAAAAATGAATATAAAACCCTTCTGACTCCAGGGGTTCCCACTTCTGCGGTCCCCACACCCGCTTCCACGATACTGCTTCTGTGGTCATTTTCCGCTTAAGCGGAATTTTATTAAATCACCATAGGTCACTTCTGCGACTCAAATTTCCGCTTCTGCGGAACATCACCTCCAGGCCAACCGCTTCTGCGGACTCGCTTAAGCGAAACAACTTCCATTTCTGCAGAACTTGCCATCTCAACATTGAACCGCTTATGCGACCATTCCCTCGCTTCCGCGGAACCGCTTCTATGGTCCATTTCCGCAGAAGCGAGCATACCAGATACCAGCAAATATCTGCCCCTTTCTCAACTTGATTTTCATCCCGTTAGTTATCCAAAATCACCCCGAGGCCCCCGGGACCTCAACCAAAAATACCAATACATCCTAAAACATCATACGAACTTGTTCCAATCATCAAAATACATTAAACAACACTAAAATAATCAATTCACATCGATTCAAGCCTAAGTTCTTTCAAAAACTTCCGAAACACGCATTCGATCAAAAACCCAACCAAACGATGTCCGAATGACCTGAAAATTTGCACAAATCCAAAATCATCCAACGAAACTACAGCAACTCTCGGAATCCCATTCCGACCCTCGGATCAAAATCTCACCTATCAATCGGAATTCGCCAAAATTCTAACTTCGCCAATTCAAGCCTAATTCTACACCGGGCCTCCAAAATCAATTCTGATCACGCTCCTAAGTCACAAATCATCCCCCAAACTAACCGAATCACTGGAAATCACATCCGAGCCCTCTACCACAATAGTCAACTTTCGGTTGACTTTTCCAACTTAAACTTTTCCTTAAAAAGACTAAGTGTCTCATTTCTTATCCAAACCAATCCAAATCAATTCTAACACACCACCTACCGATAACGAAACATGAAGAAGCATGAAATGGGGGAAACGGAGCAATAACACATGAGACGACGGGCCGGGCCGTCACAACTTTCCCTGTAAGTGACATTCTTGTTTAAATTATTCCACCAAGAATGTCATTTTAATTAGGACGCTAACCAACACAGTCAGTATTAACCTAAGAAAATGAATCAAACTAACAAAACATAAAACAATCAAAAAAGAGAAAAAAAATACACGAAGCACAAAGACATACACACATCAATAGGGACAAAAAACTCCAAACTCTAGCTATGAGAGAGAATAGAAATTTTAAAATAGTCCATACCCAATTTTGTTTACGAAACAAGAAATTGTCAATATAAACAAAAATTTGAAACCCTAGATATACACACATAAATCCGAAGCCCTAACTACAAAAACATACACAAATGAATTTTCAACATCAAATAATCCTTTACAGAACAAGAAATTCAAAAAATCTTGAAAAAGCAAAGAAATAAAGAAATGTAGATCTTTTTCTGGGTTCTCTTCCATTTGATTCAAGTAACTAATGAAAAAGGTTGAGGAGAAAGAATTCAAAGAACCTTCAGATGTTCGTTCACGGTTCTTCAACCTTTGGATATCAGAGTTTAGAGCTTCATTTTTTAGTTGTTCATATATAAATTGTTCCGATCTAAAAGAAGATATGTTGTTTACAGTAATAATGTTCTGAAATTTCTAGAGATATAAATTTATAAGTTAATATTGAGAGCATCGATTTGTTCTAAAATTGGTGCAAACTACATATGTAAAATGACTACGCTTTTAATTTTTTTTTGGTGAAATTAGAGGAGCGAAAATATGGAGGGAATAAGGGAAACATTGTCGTAGATAAAAATTTTAAGAGAACCGCTGCCACAGAGAAACTTATTGCAACGGTTGCAACAACTGTTGCAATACGTATCTCTACAGTGACGGTTCTATCTCTAAAGTAATGGTTTTAATCGCATAGTGTTCCAATATGCCCCAAATCCTTTTACAACGGTTAAAAACCATATCAATAAACTATCTATTGCAACAGTTATTGAACCATTACAAAAAAAATGGTTGCCATAGATCTGATTTCTGGTAGGGACTTTTAGTTATGAACTCACATTTACACTCAAACACTAACTTACTTTATTGCTTGCACTGTGGCCTGTTTAGCCGGCTGAGAGCCAAGGCTATATTTCGAAGTCCTGCTACTTTTCTTTACTGCAATTTGCTTCTTTGATTGGTATGTTCTAATTAAGTTTTCAGCATAAACAAGAACATGGTTACTTAATGTTCTTGCATTCTTGTCTGCCTACTGCTTGTATCTAATTCAATACCTTTATTTAACAGGTTGTAATTCCTTTTCTCCTGTTCTGAATCAATGTATTATGAATCCTAAATCCCTACCCCAATGTGTTTAATACTTATGATTTGTTTGGGGCATGACAACATCGAATAATGCTGAGCATGACCCAAACCTAGTCCTTCTAGGATCACAACCTCCATGTTACCCTTATATGTGTGTGTTCTTGTTGATTTTACAAGCATGGCAGCACTCCATATTGCTGTGCATGCCCAGAATTAACTCATGCCTAAGTATATAGGCTCCTTGCAATGGATTCCCAATCCCCTGCCCCTTGGTGTGAAATTATCAATTCTTTGAAGTGTTAAAAAGCTGTCTCCCATCACCCTTTCCCTCTCCTTTATTCCCTCAGCTTTTAGAACTTAGTTTCTGCATTCTTCACTCTCCTCTTAGATTTAAGCTCTGCCCTCCTCATGTGAGCCTTTCCTTGGGACCCATGAGCTCCCTCTGAACTTAGACACATGAGGGCTGGCAAATCCACACTACACTTGTCCCTATTCTGGTGATGTAATTTGGGTGTGAGCACTGCCCGGGGTCCCATTGAGGCCCTTAGGGAGATCTGACACACTCTTGTTTGTGAAAGGCTTTGAACAATGGCATCTTAAGGCAGTTATTCCATAGCTCAGGGAGGAACCAAGAATCGGGCCTCCTCTAGTTGTATTTTTATGTATTTTGATGTAATTTATTATTCCTGGTTTGTAATAATTTGTAATGAACATTTGGGGTTGGCTAATGAAAAGGGTTGGGTATTTATGCATGTCAAGGGTAGAAACCATGCCTATATGATATTTTAAATTTCTGCATATTCAAACTGTATTTAGAAACCATGTATATAAGGTATTTTAATTCTGCACCTTAGACATCATGCCTATAGAGATTTATTTTGCATGTTTAACTTCATATCTAGATAACCTGCCTACATGGATTATCTAAAATTCTGCACGTTTAGATATCATGTTTTAGGGCCCAAGAGGTTATAATCCAGTAACATGTTAAAAACAGTAACGTATAGATATCATGCTCCTAGGGATTAAAATTAGTAATCGTAGATACTATCACCTGCATAATCTATAACCGGTCTAATTTAATTTCGCCTATTCTGAATTTTTTTATAATCTAATTCCCTCACTTAACGAGGTCCAACAAGCATGTCTATAGAATTTTGAATATTTTATTTTGAGTTTTATTATTTCATCATACTGAATTAAATAGATACTATGTCCATAGGACCTCGCTTGAACACTTAGGAAAGCCTTAGGCAATATAAAATAAAACTGGACTCGCCCTATTATTTGTTTTAGTGTTACTATCAGTAGGTAGGCCTGATTTTGTTTAAGTCGTGCTATTGGATTGTTTTTGTTTTGAGGATGTATACCTGAGCCTATGTGTTTATGTGTTTCCCCTTTAATGTGAAGTCTTTATATGTTTTGTATGTCGCCTTAGATTTTTACCTTTAATTTGAAACTTCAAATAAGCCTAATATCCCTCCCTTTAGGATTAGAAGTCCTAAGTGCCTCTGAAACTGCTAGGAATGTGACGGGTAATAGCATGCAATAGTAATCGAGACCAATCTACGCTTTAATACATTAACGGGGTGGGAAGGGTAGATATGGATATGATGACCGGTGTGTTAATACCACGTGTAGCCCCTCTCTTGGGGAGTGATTATTGGGTATTGCATTGATGTGATCCATATTAAATACAAACCTAGGACCCCCTTCCTTTACTTCCCTTTTACTTTAAAAGCATTGCAATTCCTGTTTAAAATCCGCTCTTTTAATTGCTCTTTTAAACTTTGTTTACTTTCCAAACCATTGTGTATTGAAATCCCCTCTTATTTGAGCCTTATATATTTATATGTTAATTGCACCTCAAATTCACAATAGCTGTCTGGGCGGGAACCACACTAGTGGATCTTGAGGGGTGCCTATCACCTTCCCCTTAGGATAATTTAAAGCACTTACCCTATCTCTTGTTATTCAAATGGAACTTAGAATTCAATCTATATTGGTGTCCTAATGCACCTTAATCATTAGGTGGCGGCTCTTCAAATGCTAAACCAGTTCCCAAAAGGAACGAGTTGTCCCTCCAAATGTCACAAACCCGATTTCACAAGAAAAGGGGGGCGCGACAGCATGACGACTCTGCTAGGGGCTCTTAGGCTTTTACCATTTCAGACTATTATTGTGAATTTATACCACTTTATATGCAGTTACTTGTTTAATTCCTTTAAGCATTCAATTCCCTTTTCAATTGAGCAACTGACTTGTCTTTTGTTTCTTTCCTTTTCTACTCTCCTTTACTACTGCTTTAAATTATGAAAATGTTGTATTTACTGCTTCCTTAACGTGCAAATACGTGACAATATGTCTTTAATTATTACATAATTATGCTCAACATCATATTACACTAGTGCCAAACAAATACCATAGCAACGCTTATAATGAGTGGTTGCGATCTTCCGATATTATCCCCCCTAAATCCGAAAAAGGCATATTTACGGTAAAATCAGTCAATCAACGGTGTAGTTGATGGTTTCGCTCCTTTCCCCCTCGAGTTATCCGCTCAAGGGTACCAGTCTAAAACCCCATAGAAACCTTACTCTATTTAACTATGCATGAATCATGGTAAAACCTAGCCGAGTCAGTTATATTGTCCGCATAATGACTCTTTAAGATGGCCATGTCCAAAGTCCACTGTGTTTCCCTAAAACCCAACAGACATCGTAACGTTCTGTGCATTTATTTGGAGAACTAAATGCTTTTATGCCAAATATTAATATTAAATAGTTGAGTCCGGTGGGGGTAATGGCCTAACCTTATTTGTCTTGTAGAATATGAGGCACGAAGTCCCCAGATTTGGCATGGTCACCAACATCCACCCAAAACTACTAAGCTGGTGGAAAGATCTTCACTCTAGTGATCAGACTCTTGTCCGAAAATATTTGGGAAATCTACCTTCTCTCCTGGAAATCCCACCCAACAACAAGATCATAGAAGCTGCTACTTTGTTCTGGGATTGTGAGAGGTCCGTATTCCACTTCGGGGACATTGAAATGACACCCTTACTGTAGGAAATATGAGGATTGGCCAGTATACCATGGGAAACTCCGGGTTTGTTAATGCCTGAGAACCGCAAGGGCAGGGGTTTACTCAAAATGATGGATTTTAAGAAGAATCCAAAACTGACATGTTTGAAAGAATCCTACATCCCTTTTGAGTATTTGTACAAGTGGTACGGTCACAGCAAATCCTATCGTATCTATCCTGACGAGTTTGCCATCACATAATTAAGGCATATTCACCGAAGGTCTTTATATTCATGTTTTGTTTCCTGGGATTAATTGTGTTCCCAATGAAGAAAGAAAGAATCCACACCAAACTAGCTATGGTAACTAAGACCTTAATAGAAGGAATTGGCGGGCAACCATTCAGCATTGTGCCCATGATCATTGCGGAAATATACCGAGCCCTAGAGAGGTATCAACATGGAGTCAAACACTTTGAAGACTGCAATTTACTACAAATTTGGCTCCTGGAGCATCTCCAAAAGGTGAATACCGACAAGAAATTCAGCGAAGGGACTGGGATGATCATATCGATTTTCATTATCCAAAGTGAATGAATTACATGCCCAATATGTTTGCCCAACCGAAGAATGCTAGAGAATGGGTCAAGCTCTGTGAAAATCTGACTGAGGACCAGGTACAATGGATATTCGAGTGGTTTTTGACCGAGGAGTTCATCGCCTGATCCGGAGATGCACCTTTCCTGATATTGATCATCATGAGAGGAACATACCCTTACGTTCCTCTACGGGTTATGAGGCAAGCGGGTAGGAAGCAGGTTGTACCCAGATTTGACAAGATGAGTCACTTCCGGGCTGACTTCCAGGATGATGATAGTCCTTACAAGTGCCAAGCTCAGCATATGTGGCACTGTAAGATCGTTATAGGGACAGATACCATCGAGCCAGGTAGATACCATGCTGGTTGTGCTCCCTAATATTCAGGCTGGTTGGAGGATAAGCATGATGGCCTGGGCCAGCCGGGGTTTGTTCAAGGTCACATGATCATAGATGAAAAAGTCGAGGCACAGGTCAAATACAACCAACTGCGCAAGAGGATCTGGGAGTGCGAAAGAGAGCACCGTAAGATACAAGAAGCCAATCAAAAGTTAATTGAGGAATGGAAAGACATGGCTGTCAGTGCCAACAAGCGACTGGGATACTTTGAGCGAGGCATAGTGGAGTTGAAGAAGAAATTTCTCAAGAGGGTCGAAGACTGCCAAAATGCTGAAGGAAGCGAAGGCGGACATCTAGCCAGAGCCTACCTATTTCTGGGACTTCGTGAATTGGGAAAGCGTTCGATGGAGCCAGGGATGCCGAATCTGGGGAAGGTCTTTCTTGACCAAATAGATAGGAGTTTTCTTCTTTTTATGAAATGTATAAGGCCAATGCCACTAGCGACTTTTATTTCCTGTTATTTAGTGTCGATTTGGGATTCGTCTACCTTTTATCAATAAAATGAGGCATTTAGCATTCTAAGTTCTCCAAATTAATTTTTCGCTAGGCCTACCTCGGGAACAATGAGGTACCTAAATTAGGACACGGTTTACATTATGCGGATTAATTAATTTTTAGAGACAAGAAAAATAGAAAATATAGTTGCGCTAGGTTTGGCCTTCAATAAATACTATGTGTTTAAATATCGCAACGCTTTTTATAATCCTCACTAACTTGTTACCTTTTTGTTTTTACTTGTTGTTTATTATTTCCCCTCCCTAAAGGTTAGTTCGTGCACTCAGCATCATCTTATTCCATGAGATCCAGGGGCCCTCCACCCACTCCTCCTCTTAGTCATGTCAAATACAAGAACAAAGGGAAGATGAAAGATTTGAACAATGCTAGAAAGGAGAACTCATCTGAACGGGTAGAGGTCACTCATGGTCATGTTACTCGGGTTTCCAAAGAAAATGCATCCCAACTCGAACAAAAGCTGTTGAAATTCCAAGAAGAACTTGATCAGGTTCGGAATCTAGCGAATCTGTCATTTTCCCTCACTACTCAAGATATCAGTTTCCCAAATGCTCAGAACCTTACACCTCCACAGAACATCCCAAAGCAACAAAATCATCCCGCTCCTCACCACCACTACAACACCTGCCATACCTTACACAACACCCTGTTGCTCATCCCAGAGCTCCAGAACTCCACAAATGACCATTGCCACACCCACCATAATACCCCCATCTACATGGAGACTATGCCATACTCCACCCAACCCATCACAAGCACACCCGAGTCTGATGATAAAGAATTGTCCATCAGAAACCTAGCCGAAGAACTTAAGAAATTGACTAGCTGGATTCAGGACGTTGAAGGAAGTAAGGGAATTGAAGGGATGAGCTATGAAGATCTTTGCATACAGCCCGATGTTGAACTGCCCGAGGGGTACAAACCTCCTAAGTTTAAGATGTTTGATGGTACAGGGGATCCAAGGGTCCATTTGAGAACGTACTGTGACAAGCTGGTTGGAGTAGGAAAAGACGAGAAAATCCGTATGAAGCTTTTCATGAGGAGCTTGAAAGGAGATGCTTTGTCCTGGTACATTAGCCAAGATCTAAAGAAGTGGTCGAACTGGGTAAGCATGCATTCGACTTTATGGATAGGTTCGGGTTTGACACGGAGAATGCTCCGAACGTGTTCTATATTCAAATTCTAAAGAAGAAGCCCACATAAACATTTTGCAAGTATGCTACTCGCTGGATGACCAAAGCTGCTAAGGTTAGGCCTGCCTTAGAGGAAGAAAAATGAACAAATTCTTGTTCGGGCTCAATACCCATAGTATTATGAAAGGATGATGATAATCGAGGGCCACAAATTTTCTGATATTATCAAGCTGGGAGAAAAGATCAAACATGGCATCAAAAGCGGTATGGTTACAAACTTTGCGGCCTTTCAAGCTACAAATAAGGCCTTACAGTCAGGAGCTGTGTCCAAGAAAAGGGACGTATGAGCTGTAATGGTGGCACAGAGAATCAAGTCTCCCATCAAATACCAAACCTACCCAATGCCTCCACTCACATATCAGCCTACTCCAAACAACCAAGCAACCTCACCCTCTTACCAAACTCCACCACCCACTTATCAATCACCTCCACCTCCCACATATCAGCCTACTTCACCCATATATTCCCAACCCGCATACGTTTACCAAGCCTTCAATGCCCAACCCTCCCATTATCAATCCCTTCCTGCACGCCAAAACTTCCCTAGACCTCGACCAAACTTTGACCGAAGGCCTCCGAAACAATATACAGCTATTGTTGAACCTGTTGACCAGTTGTACAAAAGATTCAAAGTTGCTGGTTATGTCACGCCTATCCCTGCTGCAACCCCTAAGAACCCTTCTCAGTGGGTTAATCCAAACGAATCATGTGCATACCATTCCGGTATGAAAGGACACACCATTAACGAATGTCGTTCTCCAAAAGACAAGATCCAGACTTTAATTGATAACAAGATTATTATGGCAAAGAAACCTGCTCCAGATGTCCGCAATAATCCTCTGCTGGACCACAAGGGTGGAAGCGTTCACATGATCGAAATAGAGGATGATTGGGATCCCGAGGGATCGATCGTTTTGCTCACAGAAGGTGACGACCCAAAGAAACCAATAGTCACTCTTAATCCAATCGTGGTCCAGATTTAGCCCTCTGGGGATGCCGAGGTAAATAGGTCCGTGCCACTTGAGTTTGAAGCAACGTCCTCTGTAAAGACACCAATGCCAATTGAGGTCGAATTCGTGTCTCTAGTGAAAGCACCTACACCATTCGAAGTTGCAATTTTACTGCCCATGGTACATGCTCCGTTTGGAGTAAAGATAGCCACGCCGATACTAGAGGCGATGTCGACCATGATGCCATTCCATACAAATGCTATCCCATGGGATTATACAGCCGAAGTAGGAAGGAAAGGTAAGGTTAGGTTTGGAGAGGCTATTGCTCCATAGGGTATGACGAGAACTGGTAGAGTTTATACCCCGGAACATCTGGCTGAGTCGATCAAGCAGGCCTCTAACCTTTTGCCCATCAACGAGATCGGGCCGGATGATCTCTGGAGAAAGATACAGGCCAAGGAATAATCGGTCATCGACTAGCTGAACAAAACACCGGCACAAATTTCCATCCTTGCTTTGCTACAAAATTCCAAGGCACACAAGAATGCCCTATTGAGGGTGCTGAGTGAAGCATATGTGCCAAGCAATTTCACCGGCGGAGAAATGGCTAACATGGTAGGACGGGTATTGGAAAGTCACAAGATCACTTTTTATGAAGATGAGCTGCCACCTGAAGGGTTGGGTCACAACAAGGCATTGCACATCACTGTGCAATGCGAAGACTATTTTATCACCAGAATCCTGATCGATGGAGGGTCTAGCCTTAAAATTTGTTTGCTGGTAACACTCAGGATGTTTGTTAAGGGACTGCACGAGATGAAGGACGAAGCCATCAATGTGAAAGCTTTCGACGGCTCCCAAAGGTCCACAATTAGGAAGATTAGTCTATGTTTGCAAATGGGGCCTACTTGGTTTGATGCTGATTTTCAAGTGATAGACGTGCCGACATTTACAATCTGCTATTGGGACGACCATGGATTCATGCTGCTGGGGCCATAGGGTCAACACTACACCAGGCGGTAAAGTTTGAGTGGAATCACCAGGAGGTGATCATTCACAGCGACGGTAGCAATCCTATATACAGTCGTCAAACCATTCCGGCAATCGGAGGCAGAAGAAAGTTACGTGGGGATATCTATAACCACGTTAAGCGAGTCAATGTTGTTGACAAAGATAAATGGTGGGACAACAAGATCGAGAGTATATTGAACTGGAGTGGGTATGAACCTGGCAAAGGGCTTGGCAAGAACCTCCAAGGAATCACTAAGCCTATAAAACTCAAGAAACATGGCACCACTTTCGGTTTGGGATATGAGTATACCTGGGAAGAATTCAAAAACTGGTCGCCACCATGGCGCGGTCCCTACTACCCACTGGAACAACTAATACCACCTTTGGAGCAGACTTTCCAATATGCCGACATTGTTTATGGGATAGACGAGGAGGAGGCACTTGCAGCAGTGAAGCACTTGTTCTTAGAAGACGATGACATGGATTGTTGTGTTGTGTTCGAGGAGGAGGGGGAGGAAGGTCCTTTCATACAAGCCATAAGTAGAGGAGCATACCTCAACAACTGGACCATCAGAACCACCAGAGCCCGGCAAGCCTCAGGATAGCAAGGTTGAACAAGCATCATGCTCTATCTTTTATTTTTACTAGTAAATTTTTCCTTTCGCATTTTTTATTTCCGCAATAAGATCTTCAATGTTCAAAACAGTTATGGAATTTATCAAAGCATTTCGATTTTTCTTATAAATCAACACTCTTATTATTTTCTCTCATTACTTTACTTATACATCATTACTATTACTTATCTTGATGAACCAATGACTATGAGATGCAATGAGACAACGCAACAAACAGACATAGATTCAGAGGAAGATGACATACCGAAGGAGATTGTTAAAGAATTTGAGAATTTTGAAAACAGACCGAAGTCCGACCTGGACGAGACTGAGATTGTTAACCTGGGAGATGCAGAAAACATTAAATAAACACGAATAAGCATCCACTTATCGCCATTAGAAAAGAAGGAATACACAGAATTTCTAAAGGAATATGAGGACATATTCGCCTGGTCGTGACCGGTCTGAGTACATCTATTGTGGCTCACAAACTGCCAAACGATCCAACATGTCCGCCAGTAAAGCAGAAGCTCAGAAAGTTCCAGCCTGATATGAGTTTGAAAATCAAGGAAGAAGTCATCAAGCAGGTCAAAGCCAAGGTTCTCAGGGTAGTAGAATACTCGACATGGTTAGCCAACATTGTGCCAGTACCAAAGAAGGACGGGAAGGTCAGAGTCTGTGTCGACTACCGGGATCTCAACCGGGCCAGTCTAAAAGACGACTTCCCTTTACCAAACATACACATCCTGATCGACAATTGCACAAAGCATAAGTTTCAATCATTTATGGATTGTTTCGCTGGTTATCATCAGATCTGGATGGACGAAGAAGATGCTGAGAAAACGGCTTTCATTACGCCGTGGGGAATGTAATGCTACAAGATGATGTTGTTTGGCATTAAGAATCAGGGGCCACCTACATGAGGGCCATGACTATCATTTTTCATGATATGATACACAAGGAGAATAAGGTGTCCATAGATGACGTTATCATCAAGTCCAAGAAGGCCACTAATCACATGGAAAATTTGAGGAAGTTTTTCAATAGACTGCAAAGGTACAACCTGAAACTGGATCCTGCAAAGTGCGCATTTGGGGTTCCTGCTGGGAAATTAGTTGGGTTTATTGTGAGTCGCCGAGGAATAGAACTGGACCCATCAAAAGTCAAATCCATTCAATAATTGCCACAACCAAAGTACAAGAAGGACGTAATGAGTTTCTTGGGAAGACTTAACTACATCAGCCGGTTCATAGAACAATCTACAGTTATCTGTCAGCCAATCTTTAACATGTTAAAGAAGGATTCCTCCACCAAATGGACTAATGACTGCCAGAAAGCTTTCGAAAAAATCAAGGAATACCTATCAACACCACCAGTCTTGGTCCCGCCCAAGCCATATAGACCCCTACTACTCTACATCACACTACTAGATGGTTCCTTCGGTTGCGTCTTGGGGCAGCATGATGAAATAAGGAGAAAGGATTATGCCATTTACTATCTCATCAAGAAGTTCACTCCGTACGAGTACCTGTATTCTCTATTGGAGCGCACCTGTTGTACTTTGACTTGGGTAGCCCAAAAGCTGAGACATTACTTCTGTGCCAACACTACACATCTCATATCAAGGATGGATCCTTTGAAGTATATCTTCCAGAAGCTTATGCCCACCGGCAAGCTAGCCAAGTGGCAAATCTTGTTGAGTGAATTCGACATTGTCTACGTAACTCTGAAGGCAATCAAGGGACAGGCACTAGCAGATCACCTTACAAAAAATCTCGTAGATGGAGAATACGAACCCCTGAAAATGTATTTTCCTGACGAAGAGGTATTACATAGGAGAAGAAATTGCAGAGTCCTATGACAGTTGGAGAATGCTTTTTGATGGAGCAGCAAATTTCAAAGGAGTTGGCATAGGAGCCATCCTGGTATAAGAAACCGGTCAGCATTATCCGATGTCTGCCAAACTCAGGTTCCCCTGCACCAATAATATGGCCGAATACGAAGACTGCATCCTAGGGCTCAAGATGGACATTGACATAAACATTCAGGAGTTACTGGAGATTGGAGATTCAGATTTACTCATACATCAAGTCCGAGAAGAATGGGCAACAAGGAACTCCAAGATACTCTCGTACCTACATCATGTACCGGAATTGAGAAAGAGGTTTACGAAGACGGAGTTCCAACATGTTCCCAGAGTCCAGAATGAGTTCGCCGATGGATTGGCAACCTATCATCCATGATACAACATCCAGACAAGAACTTCATTGATCACATTCCAATAAAGATCCATGATCAGCCAGCCTATTGTTCCCCATGTCGAAGGAGAAGTAGACGAAAAGCCTTGGTTTTAGGATGTCAAGGAATATTTGACAAAAGGAGAGTACCCAGAACTTTCAAATCCTATTCAGAAGAGCATACTTTGGAGGTTATCTAATAATTTCTTCCATATCGGAGGAATCCTATATAGGAGCACTCCTGATTTGGGATTGTTGAGGTGTGTCGACGCAAAGGAAGCGTCCAAGATACTAGAGGAAATCCACGCTGGGACCTGCAGTCCACATATGAATGGTTTTGTTTTAGCAAAGAAGATACTCTGAGCTGGTTACTTTTCGATGACTATGGAGATGGATTGCATCCAGTATGTTCGAAAATTCCACTGCTGTCAGATACATGCAGACATGATAAAGTTACCTCCAAATGAGCTTAATGCAACGAGCTCACCATGGCCTTTTGCCGCCTGGGGAATGGATGTTATTGGACCAATAGATCCTGCCACTTCAAACGGGCACAAGTTTATCCTAGTAGCCATCGACTATTTCACCAAATGGGTCGAAGCAGCATCTTATAAAGTAGTAACTAAGAAATTCGTGGCAAACTTTGTCTGCGAGCGCATCGTTTGTCGATTTGGGATCCCAGAATCAATCATTACTAATAATGGTTCCAATCTTAACAGCGACTTGATGAGGGCCATGTGTGAAACCTTCAAGATCAGACACAAGAATTCTACAACCTACAAGCCTCAGATGAATGGAGCCATAGAAGCCGCCAACAAAAATATCAAGAAGATATTGAGGAAAATGATAGAGAAGCATAAGTAGTGGAACGAGAAGCTATCATTTGCTTTATTAGGGTATCGCACCACAGTCCGCACATCAATTAGGGCAACCCCCTATATGCTAGTTTATGGTACAGAAGTCGTCATTCCCGCCAAAGTGGAAATTCCTTCCTTAAGAATCATACAAGAAGTTGAGCTCAACGATGCAGAATGGGTGAAGAGTCGTTACGAGCAATTGGCTCTTAAAAATGGAAAGAGAATGAATGCAGTTTTCCATGGTCAGCTCTATCAGAACAGAATGTACAGAGCCCTCAACAAAAGAGTCAAGCCGAGACAGTTCACACCGGGACAGTTGGTATTAAAAAAATATTTTCCCGCATCAAGATGAAGCCAAAGGGAAGTTCTCTCCCAACTGGCAGGGCCCATACATGGTTCATCGGGTTTTGACAGGAGGAGCCCTCATACTCGCAGAAATGGATGGAGAAGTCTGGCCGAAGCCAATCAACTCAGATGCAGTAAAATGTTACTACGTGTAATTTATATGATTTCCTATATGATGTAATTGAACTACGTCTCACCTGATTCCCGTTTAAGAGAGGATACGTAGGCAGCCCTATGTGTTCAGTCACAATTTAATAAAATTTTCATTTCCCCCGCAATTGGAAACTGGGGCAGAATTTTGAGGAGGACCCTTAAAATTCCGAAGTAATTTTAGCCAATCATCGCAAGCAACTGTCAGATGCATCAACCCATTAAACAGGGGCAGAATTTTGAGGAGGGCCCTCAAATTCCGTAGCAAGAGAGGTCGCAATTTCTTGAGTCACGTCACAGTCGTCGGTTCATCTAAAAGTTATTTCTTAATTGTATACTTATGTCATATATTTACAAATTCATGCATGTTTATTATTGAAATTTCCTTGTTTAGCAATGCTACCCTCAATGATACATATCGTATCACCAGATCAAAGCTGAACAGGTCAAGTAGAGCTAGCGAGGTTACGAACTAACCTCCCCCCTCTACAAAACTCACGATTTTTCTTTGGATGCAGCTACTGGGATTACGAAAGCATCAGGCATGCTATATGCTCACGAGACAAACATTGTTCAGAAATACAATTCTCAGCACTATCGCACTTACCAATATTTGCTATCCACACACGCTGGGGATATTCCGTGTGTCACAATGTCCCCAACAGTCATGATACCACAATTTGCTACCAGCTAAGAAAGCTCTATCACCATTTGCCCTTTTATTTCTTTCATAAGGATACCATTCTGCCTCCGAGACTAAACATTGTCTCCATCTGCATTTTCTGCATTGCATAAGGCTATAATTCTGCCTTCCGAGGTTAAGCTCTACCTCCATTCACATTTGCATGGCTAAAAGATCGCCATATTATTTACATTTGCACGGCTGAAAGATCGCCACCTTATTTACATTGCATGGCTGAATATTTACATTTTTTACATGGCTGAAAGATCACCACTTTATTTACATTCTGCATGGCTAAAAGATCGCCGCCTTATTTACATTTGCATGGCTGAAAGGTCGCCGCCTTATTTACATTTGCATGGCTGAAAGATCGCCACCTCTACATTTGCATGGCTGAAAGATCATCGCCTTATTTATATTTGCATGGCTGAAAGATCGCCACCTTATTTACACTTGCATGGCTGAAGGATCACCGCCTTATTTACACTGGCATGGCTGAAAATTGCCACCTCATTTACACTTGCATGGCTAAAAGATCGCCGCCTTATTTACGTTTGCATGGCTGAAAGATCGCCACCTATTGCATCCCATGGGCTGAAAGATCGCTAAATACTGCATCTTATGGGCTGAAAGATTGCCAAATTATCCAAAGGCGTCATTGTTCGGAGGCACCATTTTCATAGCTCGAGAACACCATACCATGGCTTGAGGACACCTTTTAATCTGCTGCATATCATTATTCAAAGGCATCATGGTTCGGAGTCATCATCCTCATAGCCTAAGAGCATCATTTCATGGCATGCGAATCCTTTATTATATGCTTCATGGCTCAGGGCATCATGGTCTAAGGATGTCATTCTAACTGTCTCAAGACAATCCTTATGGTCTGACGGGAATTGCATCATGTTTAAATTCATGCACAATATATACTTGTATTGCTTATTTGCAGGTAAACCACAAGCAATGGCCACCTCGGCAGAAGCGATTCCGCTCCACTTCCCACAGCCATATCGAACCCAAATATTCCCATGAACCTGCCACACACCCGACCCTAGATATTGCGTTTGTTCTTGAAAACCCTCCATCGGCATACTCCGCCGACGGATCCTGAACTACATATGGCTTGATTCCTATAAAACTAGGGATATGTAGGCAGCTCAGAATCTAGGGCACGTCCTAATCCTCCTCAAACCATTTTGTTCGGTCAAAATTAGTCAACATATCTTTACCCGACAACTCTTTCATCCTTCCCGGGTAAAGAGGGGCAGCTGTTGATACCCAATTTTTACCTATATATTTTTAATATGCAAAATACTTTCAAAATAGCATTTACATGCATATATAAGTATTTCCAAATGTTTTACTATTTTTCTTTAATTTTTAAATATTTTTAAATCAATTTATTGCCCTATTTTATCCATAAAAATCCAATAATTATTCCGAAAATTATTATTTTTTGGTGATTCATTTATATGATTTTCATATTTATACTAAAATGTGGCTAATAAATTTTTTTCATATTTTTACAAAGTCATTTAGTATTTTTCAATGTTAAATTGTATGTAATTATAATATTAGCCTCTTTTAAGATTAATTGCGTTTATATTCATAGAATTAGGTCTGGTATTTTTAAATAGTTTATTATGTGTTATAAATCATTTTGGTACTTTGAATTTATTCCCAGAAATTAATTTATTATTTTTATAAATTAAATAGTGAAACATTGGCTATTCAAGTTATAGCTTGTGGCCGAAATTGGACCAATTCCCAGCCCAATTTTTATTCTTATAACCCAATCACCCGACCTAGACCCTATAAACGCATACCCAACCCATAAATCCCATCAGATCAGGACCCGTGATCTAAAAGATCAACAGCCAGAATTTGTTCTTACCATTTTAATTCATACGACCCCCCAACCCTAAGCCATTTTTCAAAGGCGCTGCCTTCAGATGCTCTCATCCTCTCTCCTCTCTCAAACCTAAACCTAGACTCCATCAATTGCCTCCTTCTCCGGCCATCTCCGGCTACCTCCTTTCAATTCCAAGCCTTCAATAGGTCTCTCATCGTCTTGCTCAACATCTCTGAGGTCCTCAAGGGTCCGGGCCATGTCGATTTGGACCTAGGGTTTTCGATTCTGTTGTTCGAGGTTTCTCTAGTGTGATTTTGGGCAAAATCACACCATATGTGTTATGATTTGTGAAGTTACAATAGGTTCTTTCAATTTCTATTTGGGTTTCCTTTTGAAACCCTAACTATCTCCTGAATCTCTCAGAACGGAGAATGTTTTCTTCTATGATCTGCTTATTCTCGAGCTTCTTCTGAAAGATCATCTACTTTGAACCATTTTTACTTTCTTTGGAAAACTAGGGTTTCTCGGAGTTCTTTTACGTATGTTTCAACCTATTTCTTTATGATTAAACCTTTTCCTTGTTTATTTTGACCGATTTTATGCTCCTACTTCTTTTTAACTTGACTCTGCTAAAAACCCTAATTTCTAAAGATTTTCTTCGCTCTGGTTATGTGGTTAGCATGATTTCTTTACTTTGGTTTTGTATGTTGGCATGTTTTATTCGCTTTGGTTATGTGTGTTAGCCTGACTTCCTTTGCCTTTGTTCTGTTTGCTAGTCTGTTTACCTGATTTTTGTTAATGTCTCGTGGTCACCATGCTTCGAATATGTTCTGCTGAATCTTAGCCTACTTATACCACCTCTGAATGATTGTGTTTGCTCATCTCTTGTTTCTTTCTGTCTATATGGCTGACTCTATTTATTACTCTTGTTCATTCACCTCTATTTATATGTTGAAAATACAGAACCATGGCTTTCTATGATTGATTCTGATTTTCCTTATTTGTTGATAATTGAAATATTTTCTTTCAAAGTCCTACAATTCTACTCATCTGTTTAAATTAACTGATTTCATTACCTTATCTGCTATAGTACCTTGTTTTTACTGGGCCTTTCCTTAATTGGGTTTTTCTAAATTTGGTCCTAATTGACTACTCTATGTCTATTGAACATTGACTCCTTCCTTATTTAATCATGCACTGATTTTTTCTTCTTGCCTTATATGGTACTGAATCTTTCCGTTTGATCTTGTTTCCCTTAACTTAAGGGAGTACTTCCTTGATTCTGTAATTGATTGATTCTGAGTTCTTAAACTAATATACTACTATAATTTTTACTTTATTTCACTACCTACTTTCAACCATAAATACCCTAAATCTTTCATAAACAAAGGACAGACACTTTTAGTTCTGAACTAACACTTACACTCAAACACTCTCTTGCTTTACTGCTTGCACAATGCCCTGTTTAGCCGGTTGAGAGCCAAGGCTATGTTTCAAAGTCCTGCTACTTTTCTTTACTACACTTTGCTTCTTTGACTGGTATGTTCTAATTAGGTTTTCAGCATCAACAAGAACATGGTTACTTAATGTTCTTGCATTTTTGTCTGCCTACTGCTTGTATCTAATTCAGTACCTTTATTTAGCATGTTGTAATTCATTTTCTATTTTTCTAAATCAATGTATTATGAATCCTAAATCCCTACCCTAATGTGTATAATACTTATAGTTTGTTTGGGGCATGACAACATCGAATATTGCTGAGCATGACCCAAACCTAGTCCTTCTAGGATCATAACCTCCATGTTACCCTTATATGTGTGTGTTCTGGTTGATTTTAAAAGCATGACAACACTCCCTATTGATGTGCATGCCTAAATATATAGGCTCCTTGCAATGGATTCCCAATCCCCTACCCCTTGGTGTGAAATTATCAATTCTTTGAAGTGTTAAAAGTTGTCTCCCATCACCCTTTCCCTCTCCTTTATTCCCTCAGCTCTTAGAACATAGTTTCTGCACTCTTCACTCTCCTCTTAGATTTAAGCTCTTCTCCCCTCATGTGAGCCTTGCCTTGGGACCCATGAGCCCCCTCTGAATTTGGACACATGAAGGTTGACATTTCCACACTGCACTTGTCTTTATTCTGGTGATGTAATTTTGGTGTGAGCACTGCCCGGAGTCCCATTGAGGCCCTTAGGGAACTCTGACACACTCAAATTTGTGAAAGACTTTGAAGCAGTGGTATCTTAAGGGAGTTATTCCATAGCTTAGGGAGGATCTAAGAATCGGGCCTCCTTTAGTTGTTTTTTTATTTATTTTGATGTAATTTATTATTCCTGGTTTGTAATAATTTGTAATGAACATTTGGGGTTGGCTAATGAAAAGGGTTGGGTATTTATGCATGTTAAGGGTCGAAACCATGCCTATAGGATATTTTAAATTTTTGCATATTCAAACTACATTTAGAAACCATGCCTATAGGGTATTTTAATTCTGCACTTTAGACATCATGCCTATAGAGATTTATTCTGCATGTTTAACTTCACATCTAGATAACCTACCTATAGGGATTATCTAAAATTCTATACGTTTAGATATCATGTTTTAGGGCCCAAGTGGTTGTAATCCAGTAACGTGTTAAAATCAATAACGTATAGATGTCATGCTCCTAGGGATTAAAATTAGTAATCGTAGATATTATCACCTGCAGAATCTGTAACCGGTCTAATTTAATTTCGCATATTCTGAGTCTGTTTTTATAATCTAATTCCCTCACTTAATGAGGTCTAGCAAGCATGCCTATAGGATTTCGAACATTTCGTTTTGAGTTTTATTATTTTATCATTCTGAATTAAGTAGATACTATGCCTATAGGACCTCGCTTGAACACTTAGACAAGCCTTAGGCAATATAAAATAAAACTGGACTCGCCATGTTATTTGTTTTAGTTTTACAATAAGTAGGTAGGCCTCATTCTGTTTCCTAACTGAGTCATGTAATAAGTCAGGCGTGCTGCAATACAACAATCTTCTCTTCCCTCAAGTATTTTTGCAGAATCAAACCTGACTCATTTGTTTAAATCATGCTATTGGATTGTTTTTGTTTTGAGGAGGTATACTTGAGCCTTATGTGTTTATGTGTTTCCCCTTTAATGTGCAGTCTTTATATATTTTGTATGTCGCCTTAGATTTTTACCTTTGAAGCTTCAAATAAGCCTAATATCCCTCCCTTAGGATTAGTAGTCCTAAGTGCCTCCGAGACTGATAGGAATGGGACGGGTAATAGCATGCAATAGTAATCGAGGCCAATCTACGCTTTAATACCTTAACCGGGTGGGAAGGGTAGATATGGATATGATGACCGGTGTGTCAATACCACGTGTAGCCCCTCTCTTGAGGAGTGATTACCGGGTATTGCATTGATGTGATCCATATTAAATACAAACCTAGGATCCCCTTCCTTTACTTCCCTTTTCCTTTAAAAGCATTGCAATTCCTGTTTAAAATCCGCTCTTTTAATTGCTCTTTCAAACTTTGTTTACTTTCCAAACCATTGTGTATTGAAATCCCCTCTTATTTGAGCCTTATCTATTTATATGTTAATTGCATCTCAAATTCACAATAACTGTCTAGTCGGGAACCAAACTAGTGGATCCTTAGGGGTGCCTAACACCTTCCCCTTAGGATAATTTCAAGCCCTTACCCTATCTCTGGTTATTCAAATGGAACTTAGAATTGAATCTCTATTGGTGTCCTAATGCACCTTAATCATTAGGTGGCGACTCTTCAACCCAATTCCCAAAAGGAACGAGTTGTCCCTCCAAATGTCATAAACCCGATTTCGCGAGAAAAAGGGAGTGCGGTACAAGTAGCTAGCAACATGTCGTTCAACTTTACAGTTTTACGAGATGAACCAAGTATGAATCGCCTCGGTGCACGCCCACACGCCCGTCACCTAGAATGTGCGTTACCTCCAAAATAGTCACAAGACACGATATCCGGGGTTTCATACTCTCAAGACCAGATTTACAACTGTTACTTACCTCAATTCCAGCAAACTCCTACTCCCCGATGCCTTTGACTATCAAATCGGCCTCCAAACGTCCTGATTCTAGCCAAAAGTAATACAACTCAATCAATATATGCCAAGGAAACAATTCCACAAGAAAACTACTAAATTGGACTCAAATCCCGAAATTGGCTCAACCCCCCTCCCCCTTCCCAGGGCCCACGTCTCGAAATCTAACAAAAGTCACGAAACTAAAAAGTCTATTCACTTACGAGTCTACCCATACCAATTTCATCAAAATCCGATATTATTTGGTCCCTTAAATTCCCAAATTACTCTCTCCAAATTCCCAAGCCTTAACCCCTTATTTCACTTAAAAAATCCTACTAATTAGGTGGAAAATCAACGGGAAAACACCACAGCTAATAATAATAGAGCTCCATCAACTTACCTCACTGAATATCCTTGAATCCCCTTCAAAAATCCTCCCAAAACCTCCAAAGTCTGTGTTTAGCAAAAATTCGCGAAGTTTTCTATTTATTGGTTTTACCCAGGTTTTCTGCACTTGTGTCTCAATATGCGCACCTGCGGTGTCGTTTTTGCGCAAAAACCTCCACATATGCGGAATATCACTTAAAATCCCTAGACCGCTTCTGCGCCTCTAGACCGTATCTGCGATCATCGCATGTGCGGAATTGACATCGCACCTACTGACCAACACACGCACCTGCGCCCTTTATTCCGCTTTTCGACCATCGTATGTGCGGGAACTTCATCGCACCTGCGCCTTCTGCCCAGCTACTCCAATCTCCCATCTTTGATCCCCCACTCACTTCTGCGGGCTCACACCTACGGCTCCCACTCCGCAGGTGTGGTTATGACAGCTGAATTCCAACTTCGGCAACTCCTCCAATTTCTAAACTTGTTTCGTTAATCACCCGAAATCTACCCAAGGCCCTCGGGACCTCAACCGAACATATCAACATATTCCATAACATCGTAAAAACTTAGTCGAACGTTCGAATCACCCAAAACAACATCAAAACACCAAATTACACTCGGATTCAAGCCTAAGAACTTCTAAATTTCTGAATTCCACAAACGATGCTGAAACCTGCTAAACCACGTCCGAGTGACCTCAAATTTTGCACGCAAGTAAAAAATGACACCACTAACCTATTCCAACTTTCGGAATTCCATTCCTACCCCGATATCAAAATTTTTACTACCGACCAAATTTTCAACTTTCGCCAATTCAAACCTAATTCCACCACGGGCCTCCAAATCATAATCTGAATGCACTCCCATATCTGAAATCACCTAACGAAGCTAACGAAACCATCAAAATTCAAATCCGAGATCGTTTACATATAAGTCAACATCCGATCAATTTTTCCATCTTAGTCCTTCTCATAAGAGATTAAGTGTCTCAATTCACTCCAAAACCACTCCGGACCTGAACCAAATGACCTGCTAAGACATAATACAGCTATAGGACACAAAAGAAATAGTAAATGGGGGAACGAGGCTATAACTCTCGAAACAACCGGCCTGGTCGTTACACTTGATCAAATATTGACCAAGTTCCGACCGAAATCGGTCGGAATTTTTATATATTTGCTATGGGACCACTATTTTCGTTGTCAAAAATATTTTTTTTGACTTTAGCGACCAATTTACTTAATTTACGATTGATTTCAATCGATATTATGTGGACGAATTTTGCAAGTTTTTCTAGTAGTGTTATAAATTATCAATATCCGCTTGAAATTATTAATGGTAAAATTTATAGGCGATTTGGATGAATTTGATATCCTCCTTAAGCTTAACATTAACTGCCTCAAAACTTATATCCCAAAAAAATTTGACTGATAGCATTGTCGTTGCTCGACACGTTTAGAGATTGCAAATGACTTGGAATAATTGCTTGGAGATTACATCACTTAGATATTGCTTCTAGTTTTGAAGAAAATTGTGGTTTCAAGATAAGTGGATCATTAGTAGTAGTTGATACATTAAAAAAACCCAATATATTATTATTGCCAAGCATTGGAGACAGGAAATGGTGCATGATCCAAGAAGCCCATGATCCAAGATAAAAGTACCCACTTTGAGGTTTAAATTTATTTATTTAATTTAGCCGCCCATTTAGCTGCAGCTGCAGTGACATTCCTGAGAAGCCCTCGTATCTAAGCATATTATCCACCACACGAGTGCTGACTGCACAAACGTACAATTACACTTTTTTTAGCTTATTAGTAAGTTATAAATTCCTATTTCTCGAATTTCTTTTATTTTAAAATAATTATTTTATTTCCTACTTTACTGTCAGAAGAATTATCGGTGTCAATTCCTACAGGTAATTTGGCTAGTGTGGGGTTGGACCGAAGGCGAGTTGGTGCTCAAATATTCCATTATCTGTGCTAATATTTCAAAATTTTCTAATTTGACCATCATTAGTCCAAAGTACAAAATTAAATGTACATTCAATATATACTTAAATTGTAAGTTTCACGGCTAAAGAAGAAAGAATGTTAAACAGATGCGCACAAAACCATGTTCCCCCTCTATACACTCCGAATATTGGTGTGTGCACCCCAATGACTATAATTTCAAAACTCATTAAAAAAAAAGGAAGTAAGGGGTTGGGGATTGCTCAACTAGATGTTAACTACTTCCTTCGGTCTAAAATAAGTAATTTTTCTTCTTTTTATATGATCCAAAACAAATGGTTTTTCTAAATTTCAAGATTGAGTTAATTATTTTTTTCTATATTGCCTTTGAAGTAAATAATGTTGGAGTATATGTTAGTAGTGTTTATGTGAAAAGATATTAAAAATTAATATGGTCAATTTTATTGCTAATTAATGTTAAAAGATAAATTTCTTAATATGTGTGGAAAAAAAAAAAAAAACCCACTTATTTTGGACAAGTAACTAACAGCATGTACTTGAGTTGGACATTGATCGCAGCAACAATATGAGAACATCAAAATGATGAACATTTTGTTAAACATGCAGTAAGCAATTCTCAAGATATCTGAAAAGGAAAATCAAGTAGGATTCTACGAGGGTCTCTTTTCCAAGAAACATTAATATTTTCACTACAACAGTTTTAAAAAAAAATAAGAAGAAGAAGAAGAAAGTCCAGCTGCAAACTTTTGAGACCAAGCTGTTGTAATAATTTGATCTTTTGGAACAATTTCTTAGTTCTTCTGTAGAACTTGTTAGGAGATGCCTTAACATTTAGAAGTAGTTTTTAGAAATTTGTCTTCAAATTTGTTCATTCTTTTGCATGGCTGGATCTCGATGGGCAAGCTAAACTCTTGCTCTCTCTTCAAAATGTATGACACATTTTTAAATTTAAAAATAAATTAACTTTAAAATTTTCATTTTATCTTTAATGTGAAGCTTTTATAACTATACAAAGGTCATGAACCACAAATTTTAAAAGTCTTCTTTATTTTCTTAAACTCCGTACGTAGTCAAACTAACTCATCTAAATTTAAGCGGAGGGAGTACTAATTGAGAAACCCATATATTTACTTGACCAACTTTCATATTGTACGTACCAATTAAACTTTCGCTGAAAATTTTATTTACTAGTACATGAAAATGGAAATATAATAGAGGAAACTTCTTGAATAAAAACGTTCTATTAAGGTTTACTTTTGAAATTAGCATTCAAGTTAAAGATTCTTCCGGTGGAGTTTTTGTTAAGGTAGAAATAATCAAGTGTCATGCAGAAATTAGTAAAACAAATCTTGAACGACGATATTTCAGACAATAAATGACAGATATACCAAAAAAGACATAACTATTTAACGTGGTTCGGTTAATTGACCTACGTCGATGGGCAATTCACTATAAAAAAGAGTACAAAATATCGAGAGAACAACCTTGCAAATAGGCAAACACAAGTGAGATACTAACACTTGTCCCGTAAAGTTCCCCCCAAAACAAGACTCTTAAATCTCATTTGGCTACATTGTGGATGTTTCTGAACGAGAAGAAAGCTACAGGATCCTCAATTTATAAAAGTCCAAACATTTTCCACCAAGAAAAAGAACTAGCCAAATATGAGAGATTTATAATTTCCTTATAGGAAAAAGAAAACCCCAATTATGGAACACATATTGTCATTTCCTTCAAAGAATACGAAAACTAAATATGGTAAGAAAATTAGGACAAACACTTAACAGTATAGCAAATTATTTATTAGTTATACCACCTAACTATTTATTAGTTATCTTAATTATTTTATAAATAACATGTTTATCTAAAGATTTTCTTATTCAATGGGTGCATATAACCTAAACTCTTTAATTTATATGCCGATCAACTAGTGAACAAGTTAACTTCCCAGCATTACCAAATCAAAGGGAGCTTTACAAACTCAAAGCTGTGTTTATTTGTTGTAGTACATTAGTACATTTATAACAATTCATAAACACTTAAACTATTTAAATTTTTTTAACCCCAACCTGTCTGTCCCTGAAAGTCATGTATGTACTTGAGGTTCTCGAGAACTTTGCTCCCTACCCAACCAGTCGCGTAACTCCACGTGTCACAAACACCGACACCCCTCCTTCGCCGCCGGGATTGTATATAAGTCTTCCTCCGTCGTCCTTAACGGCCCCGGAACCCTTCACTCACAATTCCAATACAATTTCCTATAATAATAATAATAATAAAACCAATAATACATATTTCAAGAAAATATATAGAGTCTTAATTATGGTCAAGAATTTTCACTTCATTTGCTGGCTAAAAAGGAGATGCTATTCAAAAGGAGAGAGAAAGATCTTGAAGAATTCCTCCTCCTATGCAAGAATAATAATCTTGTGTTATAAATAATTAAATGGAAAGAGGGATATGGAAAACCAACGTTGAGATGGCTCCAACATGCCCTCGCTGTGGTTCCATCAACACCAAGTTTTGTTACTACAACAACTATAGTTTGACGCAGCCTAGGTACTTTTGCAAAGGTTGTAGAAGGTATTGGACCAAAGGTGGTTCTTTGAGGAATGTTCCCGTTGGTGGTGGCTGCAGGAAGAGCAGACGAGGTAAGTCGTCGTCTTCTTCAATTCGTTCATCATCAACAGATCATCATCATGGCCTTATTTCAAGAAATTTGGGTCGTGGGATTAATGGTTTAAATAATCCCTCTAATAGTATTGATCAATCCACCACTTCCTTACCACAAGGTGGTGATCATCATGGTCCAAGTATTGATCTTGCTTTAGTCTATGCAAATTTCTTGAATGATTCCTCAAAACCACAACCTGAGGTCCATCACCAGAACCTTGAACTCTCTGAATTATTGCCTAATGATCATCATCAAGAAGTCATCGTCAGTCCATCATTCGTGTTTTCAGACATGCTAAACATGGAGTTTGCTAGTGATTTAGGTCAAGAAACGCGATTAAGCGATGGAGATGGTGTCTACTTTAGTGGGATTGATGAGAAGCAACAAACAATGCAGCATGTTATGAATCATAATGATGATGTTCACTATACAAACATGAACACGAATGCTAATATTATTAACAACGAATTAGGCAATTATATGCAACTGCCTCCATTGCCTTGTGAAGAATTGGGAGTCCCATCAGAAGGGATGGCGTGGTCTAATTCTCATGATGATCATCATATGGTATTTACTAATGATATTCTTATAAATACAAGTCATTCATCAACTGGAGGACTAGAACCAGAACCGGAACCAGAAATATTAGCAGCACAAGATCCAAGTCATCATCACGCGAATGCTAATGATAGGAGCCTTTTCAGCTTGTCCAACTTTGGAAATATTTTCAGGCCTTGAAAATCCAAATGAGGTTTACTTTACTTAATTTTTGCAGTCTTCACATTCGATATAGTGCATGTATAGAAAAGGGAAAATATTTTTCTGATGAATAACATGCTGCATTGTTTG
>MU725556.1:65732-88471 GCA_026770625.1 Nicotiana glauca
ACAAGAGCAAGCCTGAAGATCTAGATAAGATTTTGTAATTCATAGACTAGTTTAGTCTAGCTTCTTATTTTCCGTTTAGCACGGTGTAATAAGGAGGTTGGCAAGCAGTAGCCGCAACAGCAACAGCAACAGCGGTAGTAGCAAAAGCACAGTTCCACGGTAGTCCCAGCTACCAAAACTTCCCGAACTACATTGACCTGATTCCCTTTTAGCCAGGGATATGTAGGAGACCTTTTGAAGCAAAGGTTCGGTCAAATCTTTTCAAAAAATGCTTCACACGGAGTACTCAAACGGGCAAAAATTCGCTCGCTCACTTTATCTTTGCACGAAAACTCTTCGTGTTTTCGGACAAAGAGGGGCAGCTGTAAGCACCTGATTTTTGCCCTATATGAGAATTACTCCAAAAAAATTCAAAATAAAATAGTTTTTGGGTTGTGTGCAATTTTTTTGTGTTGTTTTTCTCTAATTGTTGTATTTGTCTGTGCGTGTTTGTTTGTTTAAAATTAATGAAAATACAAAAATATATCGCATTTGCATTTAAGATTTAACCTACAATTAAAGTAATTAAGTTTGTCTTACAAAAATGAAAAATCACAAAATATGTATTTTTGCATTTTTTTAGCATTTAATGTCCAAATTGTGTGATTTTATTTTAATTGATGNGTTGAAGGAAGCGGTTCTGAAGGTACTTCCAGCAGAAGGAAATGGTTTACAAGGCAAAGAAAGGACAATAGTAGTAGGATGCAGATAAGGTAAGTTGATGACGTTGGGAGCCCACCCGTAGAACGGAGGCGTTACCTTTTTTTTAAGTTGTTGAAGTCAGGTGCCCGCCTGAAGAACAGAATGACGTTTTACTTTAAGTTGTTGATTGAAGTCAGGTGCCCGCCTGAAGAACGAAATGACATTTTACTTTAAGTTGTTGATTGAATTCAGGTGCCCGCCTGAAGAACGGAATGACATTTTACTTTAAGTTGTTGTTGAAGTCAGGTGCCCCCCTGAAGAACAGAAAGGCGTTGCTTTAAGTTGTAATTGAAGTTTTTAAATTACAGTTGAGGTCAGGTGCCCCCCTGAAGAACGGAAAGGCGGTGCTTTAAGTTTTAATTAAAGTTTTAAATTATAGTTGAGGTCAGGTGCCCCCCCTGAAGAATGGAAAGGCGTTTCTTTAAGTTGTAATTGAAGTTTTTAAATTACAGTTGAGGTCAGGTGCCCGCCTGAAGAACGAAATGGCGTTGTCTTTTAAACTGCATTTTGAATTTTTAAAATTATAATTGAGGTCAGGTGCACCCTTAAGAACGGAAAGGCGTTGTTTTAAGTTTTAATTGAAGTTTTAAATTATAGTTGAAGTCAGGTGCCCGCCTGAAGAACGGAATGGCGTTTTACTTTAAGTTGTTGTTGAAGTCAGGTGCCCGCCTGAAGAACGGAATGGCGTTTTACTTTAAGTTGTTGTTGAAGTCAGGTGCCCGCCTGAAGAACGGAATGGCGTTTTACTTTAAGTTGTTGTTGAAGTCAGGTGCCCGCCTGAAGAATAAAATGTCATTTTACTTTAAGTTGTTGTTAAAGTCAGGTGCCCGCCTGAAGAACGGAATGGTGTTTTACTTTAAGTTGTTGTTGAAGTCAGGTGCCCCCCCGAAGANCCGCCCCCCTTCTTCTCTTCTTCTTCTTCAAACCACCAAGCTCCACGAACAACCAACCCCTTCATGACCAAGCTCGCCGGACCAGATCGACACCGGCCAACAACCAAGAAACGCTTCAGTCACCAACAGTCCACCAGTCGACTGTCGACCACCAACCAAACGACCACCTCATTCGGCGTCATTATTCTCCTTCTTCACATGAACGAACCACCCAGCTCCTCCATCACACACAACCTAGCCATTTCTGCCCGTCGTGAAGCAGCAACAACCATCCAGCTCCAACCCGTCACCAACCCCAAACATCCAGCTCACGTCCAAACATCTCACGACCACCATCAACAGCCCACGCCTGAACCTCACGTCGACCAGCTTCTGCCCGTTCTCCTCCAGCCCGTCGTCTACCAGCCTCCTTGTCGACTACTCACGTCGCTAACAGCCGACCATACACGCACACACAGCCATACCTCTCATTTTTGCTTTTCCGGCGAGTTTCGAAGCTACCATGTCGAGGTTCGTCTACGATTCATTGCATTTTGAGTATAACGCTGCCTCGCGGTTAGTTTTTCAGATTTGTTTGAGGCCTTATTTGGAATTTTCTCTTCGTGTTGCTTTAGCAGATTTTTAATTGTTCTCTGCTCATATGTATGGGGTTATTCACTTGTTTTTTGACATGAGCATATGAATGAGATTCCGGTTTGTTTGTGATTATTTAGTAGTGGTCTGTTAAGATTGTACTTTCTTTTTTTGTTCATCATTTCTTGCATATGAAGTCAGTTTATTTTCGTTCAGTATGTTTACAGTGTTCATTTATTCTTGTTTAGGTTAATCTAGAAGTGTGATAGTTTAGTCACTGAATCCTTCATCTTGGTTTGGTTTTAATTTTGAGTTCAATTGATGATTTTAGTAATTTAAATCTACTTGTTGTTCTGTTAATTCTGATATGAATCTGACTTTGTTGAAGTGATTCCTAATGTTGTTGATTGGAAATTAGTTTCATGTGTTAATTATTCAATTATTAGGCTTGATTTGGTTATAACTGTAGTGATTTGGTGTTTTTAGGAACCGATTTGGGGTCAGTTGATAATTTTGGTACAGATTGAAGAGATGGGGGTAGAATAGTAATTTTAGTAATTTCAGGGGTAATACGGAAATTGACCACTTGCAGAATTATTTAATTTAAGTGCTCTGTCCACTAAGCTCTAATAATAGTAAAATAAGGCATTGTTTAATGCATAGTGGGGAACAAGACATAATGGTGTTAAAAAAGTAATTAAATACACCTACCCATGACTTTGAATTAAAAATGAATTAGACAAATGGTAGTGGGGGACAAACGAATTAAAAATGGTACAAGACACATAGTAATGGGCTGTAAGAGAATATCATGGGCAAAGAATGGTCTTGATATTTGTTTAAGTGTCTCAAAGTTTGGCTATAAATAGAGTTAGACTTGGATAGAATAAGAGGTCCTTTTTTGAATCCCTGGAGGTAAAATACTTTGAGAGCCTAAGAGAATAGAGGTCGACTTTTAATCTGAAAAAGGGGTCTTCTTTTGAGTCCGAAAAAAATCAGTACTGGTTTGCGACTGTTTCATTGAAGTTTCAAGTTTCTTTCTTTGAGTGTTTGAAGTTCAGAAACCTACTGTTCTATTGCATTTCTGGGTCTGTCTGCTTCTGCCTGTGATTACTGTTTGGTATTTCTGGTTTTATACCTGGGTTTCTGGTGTTGGTGTTGTTATTTGGTATCTTTGAAATTGCTACTGGTTTTCTTGGGATTTGTTCTGATGGGTTCTCTATCTGTTGCTGGTTGTTGCTGTTGTTGTATACTACTGCTGTGCTGATCACTCCTGCTTCTTCTTCTTTTTCCTATACCAGGTACATGGCTATAACTTTGCAAATGTTGTAAGCTGAAACATGAAGCATGAATATATATGAAGAGTTGAAGTTATAAATTTGATTTAGTTTCTTTTTTTTACTGATTGTACTTAGGTCATTCTATGTACTATTGTTATGAAAATTTCGGCCACTTTATATAACTAGGCAGTTTTTATAGTGATGTAGTCAATAATGTTCTATTATTTTAGCTTAATCATTAGGTAGTATATGTTCAAAGGCATGTCAAATAGAATCAGGTCCAATAGACTATTTTAATTACCATGGAATACTAATTCCAACATTCAATGGTTTGAATTTAGGATTAAAACTAGACCTCTAAGTTACCTCATTCCAACTGATTGCTTTTTCTAAAACTTGCAGCAGTTTTCTTCATTAGATAATATCATCTTACATTTCTGCATTGCAAAAACTGTGAATATGTGTAGAAGAATAAATTAACTAGGCCCAATATTGGAATAAGATGGCCCAGGTCTCTTTTAATACTGCATGCGTTGGACCTGGGCCCTTGATTTACGAATGGACTGCCTCTGTGCACCCGACTATAACAATTCTTAAGCATGTAATTTGATTAGGATCTTTTTCTTTTTTCATTTTTTGAGACGGATGAAAAAATAGAAAATGTAGTCACTTTAGGGTGATCCTTTTAAAAATAAATGAGATGAGCCTCACTAGGCAAAATATATAAATTGCGGGGCCCACATAAATGTATATATTAAAATATTAGCTTTCGGGACAGCTGTTTAGCGAATTTCATGGCCTTTCCCAAAATAATAATGCGTTAGTCTCTTTAGGCGCATCTTTAATAATTTTACCTTCCTAAGTTCGGGTGTGCATGCGACCCAAATCCAATCTCAAAATGTTGAATAAAACGTGTCGAGGATCTGGGTGCATTTCATGTGACGTGTTCCAAAAATATATTTTAAACGACGTTCAATTTTCTTTAATAATTTGAATAAAAGCGGTTAAAAGTTAAAAGTGGCACATAAGTTGTAACATGTTTTAAAAATCATATAAATAAGCCGAATATGACAGTTGAGCGACCGTCCTAGAACCACGGAACTCGGGAATGCCTAACACCTTCTCCCGGGTTAACAGAATTCCTTATCCGGATTTCTGGTACGTAGACTGTTAAATAGAGTCAAACCTTTCCTCGATTCGGGATTCAAACCGGTGACTTGGGACACCATAAACCTCCCAAATGGCGACTCTGAATCTCTTAATAAACGAATCCCGTTTCGATTGTCCTTTAATTGGAAAAACTCCCTTTACTACACCCTTCGCGGGGTGCGGTAGCGATAAAAGAAGGTGTGACAAGCGCCCCAAATAAAGCGGATCCACCCACATGTAATCCGTTTCAAAGATTAAATCCATAAATGCCATAATTAAAAGTGGTAAAAGAGTAAATACATATAGGTTCTGAAATAAGTAATTAAATAAATTAATTAGCTAGGTATGATTAAAGCGACTGTGCTAAAATTACAAAATTCGAGAATGCCTAACACCTTCTCTCGGATTAACAGAATTCCTTATCCGATCTTCTGAATTTCGCGGACTTTTAAATAGAGTTAATTTTCCTCGATTTGGGATTTAAAATAAATCGGTGACTTGGAAAACCACAAAATTAATCCAAATGACGACCCTGAAATTAAATAAATGATTCCATTTTGAAAAATGTCACTTTAATTGGAAAAACTCCCTATCCCCTCGGGAAAAATGAGGTGTGACAGCTCGGGCGACTCTTCTGGGGAGCGAACCTAGAATCTCTGGTTCAAGGTTCAGAATTCGAGCTTGTTAATATGATTTATATTTGGCTTTATTTATTGTTGATATTACTGTGTTTTTGGGCCTAATATGCTAATTGCCGCTATTTACCACTTTGATATTATTTGAGCTGTATTAAACTGTCTTCTTACACCTCCCTTCCGAGTCTTCTAAAAATATGGTGCATACGTACGTGTGGCCCAGTTTTCTATTAGAAGTCACACCTAATAGAACGAGGTTGGGTCAGCAACTAGGCTAGGTAGACTTTCGTGCTTCCGGTACATTGCCCCCACCTCGACTCGAGCTGTCCGCTCGGGTAAGCCATGTCTAGGACACAACCCCAGGTTTAAACCTAGAATAACATAGCCTCATGCTGGATCCCTCGTAAGAACTCTTGTTTGCATCACGTAAATTTGACTTTGGGGACTCAACACAGGGGTTGGGTCCGTCTAGGACTGGTGTACCCAAAAAAGACCATCCTGATGCATCTTACATGCTATTTGTACATTTATTTGCTCCGACTTGCATGTTGATCAGATAGGAAAAGAAAATCAAAAGAAAAACCAAGAGAGATGTAGGAGAGAAATAATGCCCGATTATGAAAACCCCGTTATTTGAAAATGCCCCGAAACTCCGCCGAAATTTTTCAAGAAAAAAAGAAGAGAGAAAATGTTGAAAAAAAGAGAGTCATTCCAAAATGAGTCAATAACATATTTTTCCCAATTATGTCAAAATCGACCGAACTATGCAGGTTTGATTTTCATCGGATGTGAGATATGTAGGCAACTTACATAGGGTTCGACATTAATGTTTTGGAAAAATAACCAAAAATAAAATAAATATGTCCAGTTCTTTGGTCAAGAGAATGTGTCGACCCAGCTTCAGTTGCGTCTTGATCCATCTTTGCCCTAATAGCCTTAGATCATCTTCAAATTGTTGAAGGGCTATTTTCGCAAAGAACGGACATGTTTGTCAATGGAACATCACTTTTTCCATAAAGTGCCCTCCTTCGGCCTCAAACTTTATTTGGAAGTGTGAAGGGCCCATTATTGCAAAAATAGCCACTTGTTGCTAATATTGCATAAGTAGCCACCTTCCTTTGATTTTTCTTTAAAAATTTAGAAACTTGTATTGAAAAAAGAGTCCATTGGGGTTAGCGCTTACCTTAATCATCCACAGGTACAAAATGAACACTGTCCAGAATCTGACATTAATGGTCGTAGAGCAGGCTCCACTGCAACTTCAAATGTGGTGGTATGACTTAGACAAAGATGGTCAAGATTGGATAACAGAGCATTTGGCGCTCTCATAGAAATCATGAATGTTAAACTGCGAAATGATTTGACTAGGATCCCACCCACAACATCTTATGTTTCTCAGATTTTGAGCTCACTCCCACCTTGGAAGAAATAACTGGATATGCTGGTTTTGGCCAGGACTTGAGAAATCAGCAACTTATATTCCCAAGGCCTCCCTCCGTGCACTGCTTCTTTGATCTCTTGAACATTAGTAAGCAAATGAGGAAGACCAATATACACAAAGGGTGTTGTTCCTTTTACTTCATGTACTCCAGGTTTGGGCACTCAACTGGGTTTGAAACACATGAAAATGGGTTAGACAACATGCAAAATAAGAGTAGCTGGCATATTCATCATCACTTTGCTTTCATAGTGGCGTTTCTAGGAATTATGGTCTTCCCAAATGCAGAAGGGACAATAGATATCTTCATGGCCAAAATTGCGCAAGTCCTCATTGCCAAAGAAGATCACACGCTTGCTCCATTGATACTGGAGGACATCTATCGAGCATTAACATTGTGTAATTTCGGTGCTCAGTATTTTGAAGGTTGCAACATTATTTTGATATGTTGTTGATCGAGAACCTCCGCCATCACCCCAAGTTTTTGAGTTATGGCCCGAGCAAGAACAACTTCATCGGGAGTTATGAGGAGAGGGTGAGAGATTACAATTCTCCAAAAGGGTTTGAAGCCTGGGTCTTCCATTTAAGAACTCTAAAGGCAAGCTAGATTGAATGGACTTTGGGATGGCTTCCGTAAGGGTAGTCATACACATGACTGCTACGAAAGGCTATATGATATTGATGGGTTTAAGAAGTGTCCAACCATACACACCGCAAAGAGTTTTAAGGCAATTGGAAAGATATCAAGTGGTGCCCGAAGATGAAGATTTGAGTACCCAAGTCATTGAGCTACACCCAGAAGCTCAATTACCCGAGGCTTTAGTCCAACAAGATTGGAATGGTTGCCGATATCTGAAAGATGACACCCAAGTACCAGATCATGTGAGAGGAGAAGTGGACCGAGATTATGCCATATGGTTTGAGAGAAGGTCTTGTGCTAATAATGAGCTAGAGCCAGAGCCCGAGCTCGAAAGGCCCGCCAAAAGACCTCATGTTTTGGCTTTTGATGATAAAATCTGAGAAAGGTTGGCCTGGGAAGAAAAGGAGAAGAAATATCAAGCCACTATTCACGCCTTAGAATAAACGTTAGAAACATTTCATTTAATAATGACTTACAAGCGTAATAAGCTGAAGGTGAAAGGAGAAAGTTGACTCGGGAGAATAAGGTGCTCTGAGCCCAACTTGGAGACATGAAGATAGCTGCTGAAACGCCTGTGAGGTGCGAGAATGATGAAAAACTCATAAGCATTTTATGGTTAAAGGTATAGGATTATGGTTTTGACCTGGCAAAAGCCGAGGATGAATTGGCAAAAGCTCGAGCAAAATTGGTAAAGAATATAGAAGAACAGACAAGGTTTGCTCAGCAGCTAAGGAAAAGGTATGACAAAGAGTCACATTTTTAAAGAAGAAGCCGACTACTCTTGAAAATGAAATGGCCAAGCAAACCAAGAATTTCAAAGCGGAAAGAGAGGATTGCTATACATTGATGTCCTGATTGGAAGAAGACATGCAGCAATTGCAAGAGCAAAACCATACGGCCATGCAGGTCTTGGAGGACCGGTCTCATCAAATTAGATGCCTACTCCAAGAAAAGGGCGTCACTAGAACGAGGATTAAAGAAATTTCTAATTATGTTGCAATGAAGTGCCATAAATGTGAGGATATGACCAGGTCCATGTTCTTTGCTGCTATAATGACCTTTGTCCGTTAGGTGATGGTTGATTTAGAGTACCTTCAAGAAGAGATTACACGCAAGACCATGTCGAGACCGTCTGATATCCTGCGGGCCCCCAGAGTAGCATTGGAGGCTCTTATGTATTCCTGATTTTTCTTTTGGCTTTGAGTCTGTATTTAACCTTTTCGAGTCTGTTAGTCTTTTCCAAGCCTGTTTGTTTTTCTGTTTTGAGTCTGTATGTCAGAGTCTTTTTAATAGAAAAAAATCCAAAAAGATTTTATTTAATGAAATATTGAAAATCTAAAATTTTCTTTTCTTTTGCATTTATTCCCTGAACTACGTAATCCCCGTCGGATTCGTTCATAATCATAGACAATGTGAGTGAAAAATAAACCGAAAAAGAATAAAAAGAGGAAAGAAAGAAAAAGGAAATATTGAATGAAAAATAAGGAAAAAAGTGAAGAAATAAAAGAGCGAAAAACAGTAAAAAGAGGAAGAAAAAGAATCAGGATTTGAAATCTGAGAAAAGATATAGCAAAGCCGGGATGAAATACACAGCCGTTGAAAAACATTTAGAAATGTTTAACTGTTCAGGTGCATTGCATCCCCAGTATGCAATTTCCTTATCTGTTAAATGTCTCAAACTAACCAGTCTGTCCAATTGAGACAGGTCCTATTTCATGTGGTTGTTTTTGTGGTAATCTGGCTTCCCCTCCTTACTTCATAAGATCCAAAGGCTGTATTCCTATGGCTTCCGAAAGCCATCTACCAATTATTAACCCTTTAGAGGATAGACCGGTATCAGTTATCCCACAGTCAGAACCAGCAGCTGCTGAAGAAAACAGAATGTTGCATTGCCGTATGTTAGAGATATGGGACATTTGGTCTAATGGCAAATAACCGCCCAGGGCAATCCCCAGATTTCCTGAACTTCTTCCCAGGACAAGCGGAACCTCCAACGTCTCTATTCCCGTAACCAACCCATTCATCCTGTTTGGGTACCCCACCATATCAGCTAATTTTACCAGTATGCCTTCTGAGGTTGACCCTTAGGCACCATTCTCGGGAGTATCTTCTAAATTATTCACTGCACCACCAGTTTCCACTACGGCACAACCAACAGTGCCTAAGCCATGCTTCGAACCATCAACTTTCACTTTTCAAGTACCACAATTTCAGCTAGACACAACCTGTGTCACCCCAAATGTCTACCCTCAGCACCCGCAATACGAGTCTCCAGTGGAACAGGAAAGAACGGCAAGAAACCCCAAGCAAGAAGAAATGGCTCGAAAGATGAAAAGTCTCAAACACAGTCTTAAGAACATGCAAGGCATGAGTGGCCAAAAGAGTGTTTCGTACTCCGATCTATGCATGTTTCCTCATATTCATTCACCCCTTGGTTTTAAAATGCCAAAATTTGAGAAATACGACGGGCATGGATACAAGATCGCTCATTTGAAAAGATATTGCAATCAGTTGAGAGGGGTGGGTGGAAAAGAAGAGCTTTTAATGGCCTATTTCGGGGAGAGCTTGACGGGAATTGCGTCAGAATGGTACATTGACCAAGACATCTCCCATTGGTATATATGGGACGACCTGGCCCGAGATTTTGTCAGGCATTTTCAGTGCAATGTCGATATAGACCCAGATAGGAATTCTCTAACCTATTTCAAGAAGAAAACCGTGGAAAGTTTCCATGAATACGTTATCAAGTGGCGTGAGCAAGCAGCTCGAGTGAAACCACCAATGGATGAGACAGAAATGGTAATTGTTTTCTTGCAGGCCCAAGAGGCCGATTACTTTCAGAACATAATGTCTGTTATGGGCAAACCATTCGCGGAGGCCATAAAAATTGGAGAAATGGTAGAAAACGGCCTGAAAACTAGCCGGATCATAAGTCAATCTGCTTTAAGAGCCACTTCCCAAGCTATTCATAACGACTCGAGAGGTTTAGAAAATCGAAAGAAAAGGGAAGTAGGAGGCATGATGGCTTCAAGTTTGAGAAGTTCTCGTTGATCCCGTGATTATTCTTACCCGCCTTCCAGTACCCTACAACACTACCACCCCCATCAAGATGCAGCATATGCCGTGGCACCGCCCCCTATGCGGTGATGAATGCCCAACCTTATACACGGCCACAACAACCCTACAACCAAAACAAAGCTCCACTTCCAAGGAATAACATCCTCACCAAGCTCCATATAACCTCCGTCCACCACAAAACCACTACCAACATAATACACGCCCCCGTGAGCCTCCCAGGAAAAGCAATTTCACCCCTATTGGTGAATCCTACTCTAGCCTTTTTCTGAAATTAATCCAAATGGGCCTACTGCAACCTGTGCCTCCAAACTTTTTGGAATCTCCATCATACCGGCCTGGTACCAGTTGTTCCTACCTTTAGGAGGTAGAAGGTCATGATACGAAGGATTGTTGGACTCTCAAGAGGGTAGTTGATAATTTGATTGAACAGAAGCGAGTGGTATTGATGGATGAGGAAATCCCTAATATGACTAATAATCCATTACCGGTTCACAACAACGCACCATTCATTGGAATGATTTATTATGATAAAGAGTTTGATCCGGCTTTGAAATCCATCATCGCCATTATTGATTCAGAGGCAAGACCTAAAGCGGCGGCAAAAAATGCCAGAAATGAGAAGAAAAAAATCAATCCAACTCCTCAAGTTACAGAAAAAGCTGTGGAAACAAAAGCTGGGGCAGCAGTTGCTGTGGACGAAATTCTTTATGTTCCCAAGGCCCCAAGGAAAGCGTAGCTCATGTTGAACGGTCCCAAAAGATTTGATCAAAAGAAAGTCGTGCTGAATGTGCCAAAATTGTATGTACCAAAAGAGACCTATATGGCGCGGGGGCCGATAATTTCACTAAGGCTGACTGAGTCCGTGGTTATCACCCGTGCACCACAGATCCCTATGAGAGACCCCACTGCAGTCCCCTAGAACTATAGCAAAATAGTGGTTACATACAAGGGGAAAAGATTGTGGGAGAAGTAAATAAAATGAACCAATATGTGAAATACCTCAACCCAGAGAAGCCAAAGAGATCAAAACTAAACAAAGAGAAACGGTTTCCACCCAAGAAGTTTGTCAGTGTTGAAGAGGTAGACGAGTTCTTCCGAAACATGAAAACTTCGGAATATACCATAATCGACCAACTCTGGAGGACTCTTTCCCTGATTTCACTTTTATCCCTGCTTTTTAGCTCAAATTAACATCAGAGGGTAATTTTGAAAACATTGAACGAGGTATACGTCCCAGTTGAAACTTCAGTCGAACAATTGGAAAGAATGGCTGAATGTTTTTTCGAAATTAACAGGATTCCTTTCAGCCGTGATGACTAGACTCTAGAGGGAGCCACTCACAATAAAGTCCTTCATTTGACTGGCAAATACGAAGGTTATTATGTGAAGAGGGTCATGTTAGTTGGTGGGTTTGGGGTCGATACTTTCCCTTTCTCAACGCTTCAGAGGATGGAAATTGGAACAATAATGATTCGACCAAACAATTTCTATGTGCGTTTTTTATGGTGTCAAGCGCGATACAATAGGGGAAATTGACTTGACGCTGACCATTGGACCTGTGGATTTCGAAGTGACTTTCCATGTTCTGGATATGGATACTTCGTATCACATTCTCCTAGGAAGACCATGGATTCACTCTGCAGGGGCTGTGCCCTCTACTCTCCACCAAATGGTCAAGTTTGAACATGAAAACCAAGAAATTGTTGTCCATGGGGTGGATGAACAGTCCATTTACAGGGACCCGTCAGTCTCGTATCTCGAAGCTAGAGAAGGAAGTGAGCACATTGTCTATCAAGCCTTCGAAATTGGGATCGCCGACCAATGTGAAGAAGGGGCCCAGTTTCCTCAACCTTGCTTATCAAATACATCGGTCATGGTAGCCAGTGAAATGATAACATGGGTACAAGACCGAGAAAGGGCTCGAGTGTATCTCTACAAGGCATCACAAAGCCCATCACTTCGATCGCCAATAAGAAGTTCTTCGGCGTAGGTTTCCAAGATAAAAATGCCTTCATAAAATGGGCCGATGAGCGCAAGAAAAATGGGTGGGTCCTGCCTCAACCCGTTCCGCATCTCACTAAGTCATTTGTGAAACCCAAGTATGGAGAAGAAGAGGAAGAAGAGGCCTTCACGGCCGAGGAGATTGAGGATATTTGTGAAGCAATGAAACAAATATTTTACGTGTCCCACATAGTCCAGCCAGGTGAAGGGACGAGCACTGCTGAGGTGCTGTACATAGGACCAAATGCCAAGCTTCAGAACTGGAAGGCTACCCCATTCCTGTCAGGTGGCAGTATCGGTAGTCCAGTCGTGCAATCTTTTCTACATTACGAGTTATTTCAAGGTGTAACTGGAATGTTTTTATTTTATTGTGTTTACATTTCGATGTAAACCCTCATATCTTCAAATTCAATGGAACGAAATCAATATTTCATCGTCAATGGATGTCTCCTTTTCGTTATTTTGATTTTGTTATTTTTCTAATCTTTTTCTTTTTTAGTTCTAATAATGTGGATTTAAATAACATGACATGCTTGCGGACTTCATGTCCAGATCCTAAAATGTTGTCTAATTGTAAAATAATGAATCAAGAATCGGAATATGACGAAGATGAGGATTTTAGGGAAATAAATTGAGAATTGGAACAATTGGAGAATAAGCCTAAGCCGAACTTAAATGAAACCAAGCCAGTTAATTTGGGTAGTCCAGAAGAGGTCCGGGAAACCATGATAAGCATTCACGTTGATGAAAGAACTACAAATGCCTTAATCCAACTTTTGTTTGAATTCGAAGACGTGTTTGCATGTTCCTATGATATTATGCCAGGACTGAGTGTTGATTTGGTAGTGCATAAATTGCCAACTTATCCTGATTATCCACCTGTCCAACAAAAGTAGAGAAAGTTTAAAATAGACATCACTGATAAAAGCAAAGAAGAAGTCACCAAACAGTTGAAAACTGGTGTGATCTAAGTGGTCCGATACACCACATGGTTGGATAATGTGGTCCGAGTGCCGAAGAAAGATGGGAAACCCCGAGTGTATGTTGATTATCAAAATTTGAACAAAGCAAGCCCCAATGACTACTTTCCATTTCCAAACATCCACATTCTTGTTGACAATTGTGCCAAACATGAGATACAATCTTCTGTGGATTGTTATGCTGGGTACTACCAGGTTCTAATGGATGAAGAAGACGCAGAAAAGACGACTTTCACCACACCTTCAGGCACTTACTGTTAACAGGGTCATGCCATTGGTTTAAAGAATGCTGGGGCGACTTACATGAGAGCTATGACTGCCATCTTCCATGACATGATGCACCAGGAAATCGAGGTGTATGTGGATGATGTGATTATTAAATCAAGAATGCAGGAAGACCATGTACGAGATTTGAGAAAGATCTTCGAGCCTCTGTGCAAGTATGATTTGAAATTGAATCTAGCTACATTTGTAGTCAGCCGGAGGGGTATCGAGCTAGATCCAACAAAGATAAAGTCTATTCGGGATTTACCACCTCCGAGAACCAAGAAAGAGGTCATGAGTTTGCTAGGAAGATTGAATTATATCAGCAAGTTCATTGCTCAGCTGACTACCACGTGTGAGCCCATATTTAATCCGTTGAAGAAATATGCGGAAATCGGGTGGACGGATGAGTGTCAAGAAGATTTTGACAAAATCAAAGAATATCTATCGAATCTACCAGTGTTGGTCCCACCGGAGCCTGGGAGACCTTTGTTCTTGTACCTGATAGTCTTGGAAAATTCTTTTGGCTATGTCCTGGGGCAATATGATGTGACTGGGAAGAAAGAGCAAGCCATATACTATCTGAGTAAGAAGTTTAGTAGTTATGAAGCCAAGTACACTTTGTTGGAAAAAACTTGCTGCGCCCTAACTTGGGTCGCCCAGAAGCTTAGACATTATCTGTTGGCTTACATCACACATCTCATAACCAGAATGTATCCTCTAAAGTACATATTCCAAAAACCAATGCCCATGGGAAGGTTAGAAAAATGGCAAATCTTGCTCACTGAATTTGACATAGTCTATGTCACCCGCACTAAAAGCCCAAGCCTTCGCGGATCACCTAGCAGAGAACCCGGTTGATGATGAGTACCAACCACTGAGTACTTACTTTCCGGAAGAGGAAGTAAATTTAGTTGAAGTAATTCTAGAAGACACTAATGCTTGAAAAATGTTCTTTAATGGAGTTGTAAATGCAAAAGATGTCGGGATTTGGGCAATTTTCATTCGCCCACTGGTCAGCACTATCCAGCCACAACCCGGCTTTGTTTATTCAACATAAACAACACTGCGAATATAAATCTTGCATTATGGGTATGAATATGGAAGTTGACATGGATGGAAGAATTATTAATCACGGGAGATTCTGACTTGATTATCCGGCAAGCTCAAGGTGAATGACAAACTCGAGACATCAAGCTTATCCCATACAGGCAACATATGGAAGATCATAGCAAACATATCAAGTCCGTCGAGTTCAAGTATATTCCTCGATTCCACTATAAGTTGGATGATGCACTAGCTAGTTTGGCCTTAATATTGCCGTATCCGGGCAATGTCCATATTGACCCGCTAGAAATCTAAATTCGAGAAAGGCATGGTTATTGTAATGCGGTTGAAATAGAACCAAACGTTCATCCATGGTATCATGACATCAAAAATTTTTTGAAAACAAAGGAATATCCCGAGCATGACAGTGCAAACCAAAAGAGAACTATTAGAAGGTTTGCTAGCAGTTTCTTCTTGAGCGAAGAAGTCTTGTACAAAAGAACTCAAGATTTGAATCTTTTGAGATATGTAGATGCCCAAGAAGTTGAAAAGATCATGAACGAGGTGCATTCGGGAGTATGTGGGCCCTATATGAATGGATATGTCCTTGCAAAGAAAATCCTTCGGGTTGGTTATTACTGGATGACCACGGAAAATGGTTGTTGCAGTTTTGTCCGAAAGTGCCATCAGTGTCAGATACATGGTGATCTGATTCATGCACCGCATTTAGAGTTGCATCCTATGTCAACACTTTGGCCATTCATTGCCTGGGGTATGGATGTCATCAGGACAATCAAGCCAAAAGCTTCACATAGGCACATATTCGTCTTCGTTGCTATTGATTATTTCACAAAGTGGGTTGAAGCAGTCACTTTCAAAGCTATCACCAAGAAAGCGGTGGTGGCTTCATGCATTCCAACATCATTTGTCATTTTGAAATTCCTAAAACTATCATTACAGACAATACTGTAAATCTGAATAGCCAGTTGATGAGGGAGGTATGCGAATAATTTAAGATTACGCATCGTAACTCTACCCCTTATCGGCCCAAAGCTAATGGCACTGTTGAAGCTGCAAACAAGAATATCAAGAAGATCCTCAGGAAAATGGTTCAAATCTCTAGACAGTGGCAAGAAAAGTTTCCTTTTGCATTATTAGGATATCGCACAACAGTGCGCATATAAGTTGGGGCCACACCCTATTTATTGATTTATGGCACTGAAGCTGTAATATCTGTAGAAGTTGAGATTCTCTCTCTTCAAATCATTGTTGAAGCTGAGATTGAGGATGATGAATGGGTCAAGACCCGTTTGGAAGAATTAAATATGATTGATGAATCACGGATGGCCGCAGTTTTCAACGGGCAGTTGTACCAACAAAGAATGACCCATGCCTACAACAAGAATGTGCGGCCTAGAAACCTTGAAGTGGGGCAGCTCGTTCTCATACGTAGTCTCCCGCATCATGAAGAAGCGAGAGGAAAATTCGCTCCTCATTGGAAAGGTCCTTACATTGTAAGAAGAGTGTTGCCAAGGGGAGCGCCGTATTTGGGAGACATTGAAGGAAATGATACCGAGACAACCGTCAATGCATATGTAGTCAAAAGGTATTACATTTGACCCGTCACCCAACTCTAACATGCTCCAATTGGGACGATGAAGGCCTTCATTCTCGCTACCCAAACAACCCTTACAAACCCTTTGAGCTGTTTCCCTTCCGTTGATTACACTCTTTGGAACCAGGAAGTTGATATGAAAAGTAAAAAAAAAAACAAAATAAAAGAGAAAAACAAAGAAAATAAAAAGCAAACTTAGTTGAACTACGTTCGACATGATTCTGAGAGGATACGTAGGCAGCCTCTCTCTAGGGTTTAGTCATACCAAATTAAAAATCCAAATTTCCCCAAAAGTGAAACTGGGGCAGATGTTATAATGTTTCGGCAATGGTTTCGCCTGAAAGGTTCCAAAGTTGTAATTTAGTGCAAATTCTTTTTAGCCAAATCTTGTTCAAATCCTTCTGATCAATCGGCAAAGAGGTTCGAAATGGAAGGATACAGTTACTTGGATCTGATACAACAAAATGAGAGAAATAAAATGTAAGAGTCTTATCGATGAAAACCCTCACGGGCACCATAAGGCGATGGTAAGCAGAGAAATTGAAAATGAGAGTCTTGTTAGTGAAAATTCGTAAAGAGCACTATAAGGCGACAGTGAGAAGAGAAATGAGAGAGGTCAGCTGGTGAAAACCCGCAAAGGGTTCCACTGATCGAAAAGGGGATCCTCACAGCCATGGGCATCGACAGAGTCCTGGCAAGGTTTCTTAAATTTGAGGTATAACTTATGATAAATTTCTGAGAGTTGGATGATTTACACAAATCAGGCATCCAGTCCAAAAGGCATGTCATGTTCATTGAAGTCCGCATGTACTCCAGATAAGTCTTTCTTTCTTTTCCTTGAAAGGGATACTCTCGTCTAAATTCATTTGTCCATTCCATTGTTTGTTTTTCTTTGAATCCTTTTCGGTCTAATTCTGTTCTAAAACTAATACAAAGAAAGGATGGCAAGATTGATTTATAGGGATTTTGTTTGACACGAGCCAATAATCAAGAAGGCACCCAGCCTCGGCAGGTGCATCGAGTCGACTTCGACTGGCCATGATGGCCGATGCTTTGAAATAAAAAACTCCTGAAAAGAAAGGAAATCAAAGTCAAAAGCCTACAAAGGCAAAATAAAAATGAAAAAGGTTAACTCCAACGTGATTAACCACTATGGTAAAGTTCTGGAAAAGCCTTCTCCAGGGCCAGAAATGAAATCGGTCCTTAGGGAACAAGTAGTTGTGGTTGAGATCTGCATCAAAGAAGGCGGGCCGAGGTCAAGTGACTGAAATTCTCAAGGCCACAAAATCAACCACTGTTTCAAACTGAAAAATTGTTCTTTGTTTGAAAAAACAGGAAACAGGTGTAATTCAAAGCAACCTTGCAAGAAGCAGGTGCAACAAAAGCAAATCGCGCAGAGACTAAAATAGCTCTGCATCAATAATCAATCCAAAATGGAAGTCTCCTCCAAATTCTTTCCTGCATTTTACTAATTCTCTTAAATAAGAAAAATGATGAAAAAAATGAAATGAAAAGAAAGAAAGAAGAAAAAAATTCAAAATCATGGTAGTATAGGGTCTCCAATCCCTAGCTGCATTTTTCCAACATAGGGTCTCCAATCCCTAGTTGATTTTTATTTTAGACAGAGGGTCTCCACTTCTTAGTCGCTCTTACAACATAGGGTCTCCACCCCATAGTTGATGATTTTCCAACATAAGGTCTCCACTCCCTAGTTGATGCCAACATAGGGTCTCCACTCCCTAGTTGACGATTTTTCAACATAGGGTCTCGACTCCCTAGTTGATGCCAACATAGGGTCTCCACTTCCTAGTTGATGATTTTCCAACATAGGGTCTCCACTCCTTAGTTGATGCCAACATAGGGTCTCCACTCCCTAGTTTATGATTTTTAGACATAGGGTCTCCACTCCCTAGTCGCTTTTCCAACACAGGGTCTCCACTCCCTAGTTGATTTCATTTTTTTAGACATAGGGTCTCCACTCCCTAATCTCTTTTTCCCAAGGATACAGAATCCTGAATTTTTTTGCTTTCAATAATGAAGTATTATAGATTTTTGGTTACCAATAACTCATGAAATTTTCCTAGTGAAAACTGGGGCAAAAAAATTCCGTTCGTTTGTTTGTTTTGGTGTCTGAGCAGGTTTTACCTCGAGACACAGGGTTCGAGAAGACCAAAAGAAGAAGTCTCAATCCACAATAAAAGAAAAAAAAGAAAATAAAAAGAAGTCAACTCAAAGTGCAGAAGCGGAGAAAAGATGTGGACTACTCAAGACATGATTGAAGTCACAAGATTTGTAAGTCCCACCTTGATCTGAAAAGCTAAAGAAGAATGAACTAGCACTTGCAGCTAACAAACACCAAGATTCAGATAGGAGTCTGAATGAAGAACCAGGCAAGACTCAAGATCAAGCTTCAGAAGACACATAGATAAGAATCTTGTAACTTGTAGATGATAGACTTGTTTAGATTAGTTTTTCATTTTGACGTTGGTGTAATAAAGAGCTCAGGAAGCAGTAAATAGCAACAATAGCAGTGAATTACAACTTCTCGGTAGTCCCAGCTACCAAAACTTCCTGAACTACACTGTCCCGATTCCTTTATAGCCAAGGATATGTAAGCAACTTCCGAAGCAAGGTTCGGTCAAACTTTTTCAAAGTGCTTCCCATTGAGTATCCAAACGGGCAAAAATCGCTCGTAATTGCTCGTTTTATCTTTGTCCAAAAATCCTTCGTGTTTCCGAGCAAAGAGGGGCAGCTGTGAGCACGTGATTTTTTTCTGACTAAAATATTACTACATAATTCACAAAATAGGAATTTTTTAATTTTTTTAATTTTTATTAATTTTTTAGGAATTTTTGTTAATTAATTGTTTGCATTTAGTTGTATGTTTTCATGCATTTTAACATTTTTTAAATAATATAAAAATACCAAAAAATATTCAAATCGTCATAACATAGCATTTGTAGGTCTTAATTGCATTTAGAAATTAATTGCATAAGTTGATCGCACTATTAAAAAAAATCACAAAAATAATGTTCATTTTTACTTTTTTAGTTTTAGTATTAATTTAGTAACTTTCTTTCATAATTTTAAGTTAATTAATTATGTTGATAGTAGAAATAGATAATTAGGTTTAATTTTACAATTTAGATTATTTCAGAATTTAACTTAGGTTTTTAATTAATTTCATTAGGATTTTAAAGTCAATAAAAGTAAAAAAAAAAAAAAGAAGAAAAATAGGCTTAGCTCCGATTTGGGCCAAAATAAATTTAGTGGCCCAAATCTGCCCTAAATCTTGCCCAAACCCAGCTTTAACTCGTCTGGCCCAGGTCCCCTATAAGATGAAACGACGTCGTTTTGGCTTGGATCAATCTCAACCCTCTAATTTCTCTGATCTAACGATTGGGAATTGATCTCCCATCCACGTATATCTGTCCGAAAAGGTACTCCCTAAACTATTAGTCTCTCTTTGAACATATCTCTCTATCTCTCTCACCTCTATTCTCTTAACCACCGCCGTTGTCGCCCATCAAAAATTGCCTACGGCAGCGGGTCTGCTCCAAACCCGTCCAAAATTACACCCTATACTCCCCATTTTCCCCTCAATCCCAATCAATCACTAATTCCCCCACAATCCCCACCAAATGCTCCAAGCCCAGATCTAAAAATGTCCACTAGACCTAGTTTCGTGTCCTTCTGATTCCCTCATCAATTCTCAACTGTTTGGACTTGAAACTAACATTTGTCAATTTCTCTTTACAAGAGAAATTGATTAATGTAAGTTTTAGTTCATTACGGAACCATCGGAATCCGGCTGAGCCTCGTTGAATTGCCTCAATTAAATCGTATTTTCCCCATAGGTATACCCTCATTCTTTTATTTCCTTTTGTTGATTTTGTTTGTTGAAAACAGAAGAAAAATTTTTCTTTATTTGTTTGAACTAGTTTAATTGAATCAGTTTTTCGCTCATAAATTAGCCAAGTAACTATTAGACTTGCATTTAAGTAGTAATTATTTATTTGAATGACAATATGCGTAGGTTAGCTATTAACGAATAGTGAAATCGTTTTAAATTTTCTTAGTAGTTGTTGTTGAATTTGAAATTTAGATAGCGTGATTATTGTGGTCTTTAAATGGCATATTGCTTAAATTGACATGTCTAGTTATTGGTTAATTCATGGTTGTTTGTGTGTTAGCTTGTTGTTTAGTTTAGGCGTGGCTTAATTGTATTTAATGAGCAGTAAAACTGGTTAGAAGACAGTAAGTTTTGAGGTAAAAGAAGGTTAAAATAAAGGTAATTAACAGGACATTTAGAGGGCACTTTAGGAATTAAATCAGAGGGGGATTTTTCTTTACTACTGGAAACTTCTAGATGAGGATTTAAAATGCAAAAAGACAAGTAAATTAGGTCAGAATAAGGTTCAAAAAGAGTTAATTTCAGAAGTTGAAGGGGTCAAAGGTATTTGAAAATTAGGGAATCTGATTAGGTTGTGGGGGAAGCTTCTAGAAGGGGACTAAAGTGCACCAAAAACCAAAAATTAGATTAGATTTTAGGGGTTAAAGTGTTTAAAAAGATGTAAAAGGGTTGAAAAAATGTGAGTAAATATCTGAATGGACAGATATCCTAACAGCTCTTCATTTTCTATTAAAAAGATGCTTTTCCCTAAATTTCAGGGGTTGCATTCATCAGAATTATTCTTTCACCCTTTTCCTATATAAGACCTCACCTTCCTTCACTCACTCTCTCTCTCTCTCTCTCTCTCTCTCTCTCTCTCTCTCTTTCTCTCTCTCTCACACTCTCACACACACACACTAATCGATTGCTTTTTTAGAAATTTTATTCCTTTCCTCTTCATCTCTGAGTGAATATTTTTTTCCTGGGAATTCCAGATTTAGAGTCTTAGAGAAACAAAAAAAGAAAAAAGAAGAAAAAAGCTCATTTTTATCTTTTTTTGGGATCTGAGTTTGATTTTCTGGATTTCATTTGCTGCTGGTTCTTTATTCTTGTTGGTTTTCTGTTGCTGTTTTTGTTCCCCGCTTATAATCCTTCTTAATTTCAGAGACTTATTTTCTTTTGATGAGATTTCTGCATATTAGATATGTTTTTTTCATCCGTAATCGTCTTCTTGGATTTCTAAATGGAGTTTGGATAGTTCAAGCCATTTTGTAATTAATCTCATGAACTCAACTATGCTTAACTGTTAAACTTGCTTCTGTTTGTTCTGTTTGCTGTTAGTTGGTTTGCTTATTTGCTGAATTTTGAATTGAATATGATAAAGTCTATAATGAACCATGTTAGTTACTATTATGATGTACTTGTATTTGAATTCAGAAGTAGAAGTTTGTCTAATTGTGATCAATTGACATGTTAGTAATGTGAATAACAACATTCAAACAATTTCAAGGATTTGGCTAAATATTGCTTACTACTGGAATGTGTGTTTGTTGTTTGAAGTTGAGGCCATCAGGAGAGTCAAAAACATGTAGATCAGAATGCAAGAGTAATAATTTAACCATTTGAATGCCAAGTTGTATAATAGTTTATATGAAATCAAGTTTGTAATAATGTCTATTTTTCAGTATTGTTTAAATCTGCAGTTAACTCTATTGTTTGAAGTCTATAGGTTTTGACATTTTGGTTCTGGGCATGGTAATGAAATGGCCCAGTTTTTGGAAAGAGTATTTATACTATTCTGGGCCTAGTAATGAAATGGCCTAGTTTTTGGAAAAGTATTTTTGGCACAGTCATTAAAATTGGTTTAAAATGTGAAGAGGATTTGAGACTAATGTTTTACATAGACTAGATATTGTTTAGCTGTTGGTTTGAATCTATTGAATGTTTGAATTTGGGCCTGTTTGCGGGCCTGAAATTAAAAGACCTGGAGTCCAATGCTCTGGTCATTCAATAATGCAAGGTCAAATGGACGTACTGGCACATTTCACAAAGGGATTTTTACCTATCTATGCCATATATGAAACCTTATTACCAAAAATATTCATAATTTGTTATTTACCCGTGTAGTCCATACTTTTTCTACAAAATATATACCAATCCAATAATAGGTAGATTTTGCCATAAAAAGCGCGTTAAAAATAAGGCACCAGATCTGTGTATTGAATTTTGAAACGGAAGGAGATCTTATTGCTGCGTAATTCTCTCCTTCCTCAACAGAAACAGATCTGTCTTCTCTCACTCTACTACAATTCTCAAAAAACGCAAGCTACTGAAGCTCCAGTAATCAAATTGGTTCTACGAGTTCTACAACGCAATACAAATTGTAGAATACAAAATTATTTTTCGTCGACATTAGTACTCAAATTGTCGAAACCATATCTGTTCTTCGTCTTTTTCTCTATCAACTACACTAAATCATGTCAAAAATCCCAAAGTTAAAAAAATCTATTCTT
>MU725556.1:89176-102291 GCA_026770625.1 Nicotiana glauca
GAGGAGAGAGAGGCGGGTAAACAAAAAAAAGTGAATATGTGATCCTAAAATCACGCCTAGAATAAATGAAGCAATAATTATACCCTTAATTTGAATTATGGTATATAAATGGTAATTTGGTATGCTTAAATGTAATAAACACAAACTTTAAACATTGAGGGTAATAAGGTTTCATATATGGTATAGGTATGTAAAAATCCCTTTCACAAAATCATATGGGATTGGACTTTTTCAGTTAAGCTTATTTTCATTTCAATATAAGCAGGCCAATAAGATGTTAGCGTTATCTTATGATTTGCTAACATTTTAATTAAGTACACAACCAAATGACCGTTCTTTTCTTGAAAGTGAACAACACTCAAACATCATCTTTTTCCAGCAATTAAGTAATTAATCAACAAACTCCATCATAGTCTAATCAAATGTACATCTTGTCACAGTATAACCACTCAAGGATAACCTCAAAATCCTGATTGAACATCCGTAGAATTTTTTCTTTTAGGCAAACATTTGATCTAAGTTATGGTGATTGTGTACACGTTCGCATGACATGATTACGATTCCCAAAATAAATCAGAGTACGCGTTAGCGTGACTTTGGCCAAACAATCTTAAATTAATAAAGCATGAGTAATTGTGTACACGTTCGCGTGACATGATCTTAACACCCCAAATAAAGCGGATCCACCCACATGTAATCCGTTTCAAAGATTAAATCCATAAACTCCATAATTAAAAGCGGTAAAAGAGTAAATACATATATGTTCTAAAATAAGTAATTAAACAAATTAATTAGCAGGTATGATTAAAGAGACCTTGCTAAAATTACGAAATTCAGGAATGCCTAACACCTTCTCCCGGGTTAACAGAATTTCTTACCAGGTCTTTTGGATTTCGCGGACTTTTAAACAGAGTCAATTTTCCTCGATTTGGAATTTAAAATAAATCGGTAACTTGGGACACCATATAATTATCCCAAGTGGAGACTCTGAAATTGAATAAATAATCTCATTTCGAATAATATCATTTTAATTGAAAAAACTCTTTATCTTCTCGGGAAAAAGGAGGTGTGATAGTAATTACAACTATACTCCTTTTACTTTTTTTCTTTTATTTTAAACTGGGAGTAGGGGAAGGAAAAATGTGGGAGGCGATTAGAAGGTGAGAGAAAACCATGATAGGGTAAGGGAAAATGTGTGAGGCAATTACACGGTGAGAGTCGAACCCTCCTCAAAGAGGTGAAAGTTCAAGAATCAACCAATTAAGCTACTAAGATTTTCCCGCTCCTTTTACTTCTCTTTTGATTTTGATGAACATTTTGGTCATGTGCAGTTCTGTTTTTCTTGTTTTCTTTAATCCAACTTCAAGCTAATAAGCAACCATGCAAATAAAAAAGCAAAAACATTAAAATATGCTCTGCGCACAAAAAGAAACGTTGGCACATAATGGTAACAATAATAATATCCCTTGCGCTTGGTGCTCAAGCACTACCCAAATAGGGAGACCGGTCGACCCCATTTCGCCGCTTTCGCTTGAGGATCTGTAATGACTCAATCGATTGTTTATAGCGTTAGGATCATTTGGTGGTTTGACACTTTGAGTAGCTTCAAATAATGTATTATGCCTTGCGTGTATGGTTTGTTTTGATTTTTGAGAAGTTCGGGATTTATTTAATATAGTGATTCTTAATTTGAAAGCTTTAAGTTGGAAGAGTTCGAACAAGGTTTGAACCTTGAGTAAACAACCTCGAAATCGGAATTTGATTGTTTCAATAAGTTCGTATAGTGATTTTGGACTTGGGCGTATTTCGAATTTTTATTTGGAGGTTCCTAGAAAATTTTGGCCTTATTTGTTGAAGGTTGACAATTTGAATAATTGGAGAGTTCACACGTTTGAGCGGGAGTTGCCTTCGGTGCTATCAGCCTCCTAATATGGTTTTGAGTCCTTATATAGTTTGTTTAATTGATTGAATCTTGTGTGACAAGTTTGGTTGTGACTCGGAAGGTCTAAGTGAGTTACAGACGCACACGACGAAGTTTGAAAGTTAAGAGAATGATTTTGATCTTCGTTAATTTGTTTTGATGTTAATTGCAGTGTGTTTGTGACTTTGAATAAGTTTGGTTAATATATTTGGACTTTTTGAAATTATTGGATGGGGTCCCGGGGGCTTCGGGTGTGATTCGGGATTGTTTCAGGCCATTTCGGATGAGTTTTGTGTTGCTGATTTTATGGTGTTCTGACAAGCTTTACGATAGCGGAAGGTCCTTTGCGATCATGTATAGTATTTTGGTTCCTGGCATTTTGTTCTTCATGTTCACGATTGATTTAGCACGTTCACGCAGTGCTAGGCAGGATGGTGCATCGCGTTCGCGTGAGGTGTCCGCAGTGTGAAGGCAGGTGGGACTTTGGCTTCTGCGTTCATGTAAGGAGGATCGCATTTGTACTGCTTTGGAGATTTCGGTCATTGCGTTCGCCTCTGTAGTTTCGCGTTCGTGATGTAGGGTCAGTGAGGCTAGTTGCCTTTATGCTTCGTGATCGTAGGGGCCTTGTTGCGATCGCGGGGGCCTTGTTGCGATTGTGAATGGTACCCTTAGACATACTTTATAAGTTGTGTTTTTCGAAATTTTGAGCTTATTTCTCATATTTTGAACCCTAATCTTGGAGAGAGGCGATTTCTCATGGCGACTTTTACATAAGACGTTGGGGTGAGTGGTTACTACCGATTAATTTGTGATTATATTTCAAGAGTATACTTGAATTATTAACACCCAAAATATAAAAATTTGAGATTTTCTAGGTTTTGTATACACTTTAAAAGAGTGTATTTGAGGATTTGAGTATGGATTTGGACTCAATTTTGAAATCTAATTATATATTTGGACTCGACAGATTATGGTTCATCATAGTGTGATATTGGTTCCAAGCTCCGAGCACGTGGACCTGGGGTTGAATTTTGTTGACTTTTGATAAATTCTTCAAAGATTGAGGCTTTATTGATTGGGATTACTTCCTATGGCAGTGGTTGCCTTCATTGATTGATGGTTGGTGGGTCGGGTAATTTTAAGTTCCAGCATCTCATTCTTTGATTTGATTCTTCGAGCAGCTTCATATGATACATTATGACTTGTCTACAGGATTCATTTTGATTTTTGAGTTGTTCGAGATCGATTTGATGGAGTGATTCTTAATTTGAAAGCTTTAAGCTTGAAGAGTTGACCAAGATTTGACTTTTGTATAAATGAACTCGGATACATATTTTGATAGTTCCAATAGGTTCGTACGGAGATTTTTGACTTAGCCATATGCCCACATTAAGATTGGGAGGTTTTTAGGTTGATTTGGCGTAATTTTTCGATAGTTGGCAATTTTAAGGTTTGGAAAGTTCATATTTTAACCATGAGTTAACTTTGGTGCTATCATCCTATTGTGGTTTCGAAACATTGTATAGGTTTGTTTTGTTGATTGGATCTTATATGCAAAATTTAGTTGTGATCCGGAATGTTTAAGTGTGATTCAGACGCATTGAAGTTTTAAGGTTTCAAAGCTGAGATGATGACTTGATCTTCAATTATTTATTTTGATATTATTTAAGATGTTACGAGCATTTGGATAAGTTTGGATAACATATTCAGACTTCTTGGTATGATTGGACAGGGTCTAAGGGTGTGATTCGAGGTAGTTTTAGACCAATTTTAGGCCATTTACAATTGCTGATTTTTTGCTACATGAGTGTACATCCGATCGAGAAGCCATGGGTCATGTTCACAGATAGTAATTTATAATTTTGGACTTGTGAGCCTTAATACGCACAAATTAGGATGACTACACAATAATGGAAGCAAGAACTCTACAAGGCTCAGAAATGTCAAATCTCACGAGTCTATTGGCCAAGGCCTGCACATCTATATCCAAAGGACTCTCCTCAGCTAGAATATATATCAAACTACCAATATTCTCCGTCTTTTTACTCAAATCATTTGCTACCATATTTGCCTTGCCCAGATGATACAAGATAGTGATATCATAATCCTTGAGCAACTCAAGCTACCTACGCTGCCTCAAATTCAAGTCCTTATGCTTGAACAAGTTTTGAAGACTACAATGAGCATTATAGACCTCACATGACACATCACACAAGTACAACCTCCAAATCATTAGCGCATGCACAATTGTTGTCAAGTCCAAACATGAACTAGATAATTCTTCTCATGAGGCTTCAACTATCGTGACGCATAAGAATTCATTCTATCTTCCTATATTAATACATCACTAGGACCAATGCATGAAATATCACAATACACCGTATATGACCCTGAACCTGTGGGCAACACTAACAATGGGGTTGTAGTTACAGCAATCTAGAGCTTTTGATAGCTCTCCTCACACTCATTAGACTATCTAATAGGAACAAATTTCTGGGTCAACTTAGTCAATAGAGCTGCAATGGATGAAAACTCGTCTACAAAACGTTGATAGTATCTTGCAAAGACCAAGAACTCCTAATATTCATGTAACGACCCGACCGGTCGTTTTGAGTACTAGTGCTCCGTTCAGCAGTAGGAGGCTACGAACAGCTTCATTTCATGTATTATGACTTGTAAGCGTGGTCGGAATTTAGTTTCTTGAAGTCCGAAGTTGAATTAGGAAGAGAATTCTCATTTCGGAAGCTTAAGTTGAAAGAAATGAACTAGGATTGGAATTTTGAGTAAACGACCTTGGAACCGGGATATGTAGGTTCCAGCAGGTTCGTATAATGATTTCGGACTTGGGCGTATGCCCGGCGCGGGTTTTGGATAACCCGGGAGCATTTTGGCGTCTATTGTGGAAGTTAGCATTTTAGAAGGAAATTTCATAAGTTTGGGTTGGAGTGCATTTCAGTGTTATCGATGTTCGTTTGGGATTTCGAGACTGTGAATAGCTCTGTGCAGTGATTCTGGAGTTGGGGGCGCGATCGGAAGTGAATTCGGAGGTCCGTAGACCATTTTGAAGCTATTTGGCTAAAGATAGAAAGTTGAAGGTTTTTGGAGAGTTTGACCGAGAGGTTGACTTTTTGATATCGGGGTCAGAATTAAATTCCGGAAGTTAGAGTAGGTCCGTAATATCAAATATGCCTTGCGCGCAAAATTTGAGGTCAATCGGACGTGTTTTGATAGGTTTAAACATTGGAAATAGAAGTTGGAAAGTTCAAAGTTCATAAAGAGTGGATTGGGGTGTAATTCATGGTTTTAGCGTTGTTTGTTATGATTTGAAGCCTCAAGCAAGTCCGGAATGTGTTTTGGGACTGGTTGGTATGATTGGTCGTGGTCCCGGGGGCCTCGGGTGGATTCGGGGTGGTTAACGGATCAAAAATGAAATTTTGGAAGGCTGAAGGATGCTGCTTCTATCATAACCGCATCTGCAGTTCTTGGACAGCAGAAGCGGTACCGTAGATGCGGTCGAAATCTCGCAGAAGCGGAAGGGGCCAGGCCCAAGGGAAAATCGTAGAAGCGGCCCAGGGACCGTAGAAGCGGTTCCGCTTAAGCGGCCCCCAGATCGCAGAAGCGGTCAACCCCCTCAAGCCCAAAACCGCAGAAGCGGTTAAAAAGTTGCAGAAGTGACATCCGCAGAAGCGGAAACTTCATCGCAGAAGCGAAAATTACTGAAGGTAGAAGGGTTATTTTAAAGTCGGGATGTGTTCATTCCACTCATTTTCTTCACTTTATTTGGCGATTTTTGGAGGGTTCAAAGGAGGGTCTTTTTCAACAATGTTAAGGTAAGTTATTTTCACCCATTATAAGCTAAATACATTGATTATGTATGGATTAGGGCATGAGAATTAGAGTAAATATTGGGGTTGTAGTTGGAAACCTAGAAAATTATAATCTTGGATTTTAGCCACGATTTTGAGTATGGAATTAGGAGAAAATCATATATTTGAGTTCCTAAGGTCATGGGTAACCTTTGTCTTCGAGAAATTTTGGATTCCGGGCACGTGGGCCCGAGGGCATTTTGGTCATTTCATTAAACGGAGTTGGGAACTTGTATAATCTGAGTTGTTAACAAGTATTTGAGAATATTCTCATTAGTTTATCGTTAATTAGCTAGTTTTGGTGCATTGTGTGTTGGTTCAAGCTTTCGGAAGGATGTGGAATGTCGTTTGCGAGTCTTCGGAGCGAGGTGAGTCTCCTTTCTAATCTTGTGAGGGGGAAATTTACCCCATGGGTGAAGTGAATGATTATGTGCTCCTATTTGTGGGGCTACATACGCACGAGGTGACGAGAGTCCGTGCGTAGCTACTATTATGCTATTGTCCGGGTAGTCTAGGACCCAAAAGCATGTTATATTTGAATTAAATGTGAACCCTTTGATGGCTTGAATTGCTTAAATCACATTAAATTTAAAAACGGATTTCTAAAAAGACTTAAACTTCATTTTCTCAAAATTATTAAAGAGAATTGGCCTTTCTTGGATACTTGCTCCATGTTGACTTCTTGACTGATTATCTGTCTGTGGGTGTTTATTTTGGAACTGGCCGAACGCCTCGGCAGATTAATAGATGCATCTATAGGCGCGCCGTCGACCCTCGGCAAGTGCACATTTATTTCTATTGGATCAGGCCGTCGCCTCGATATGATTTGCGCATGCTTATATTGCTGCCCGGATTTATTTAAGCTGTTACATGCCTCACTATGGCTCGAGATCATATTGTTAATAATGAAAAGAAACTTTGGAATTTTCCTATGAATGAATTACGTGTTTACTTGTTTCCTCTATTTGGATAAAAATCATGTTAGAAAGTAAATCCACTGTTGATATGTATATTGAGAATAAATAACCGTTGGACCTTTAGAGTGTGTCAAAGTTGACCATCTTGTCTCTACCCCTTCGGGATTAGGTGGGACACTCACTGAGTACACGTTGATTACGTACTCATACTACACTTCTGTGCATTTTTGTTGCACAGGTACATGTTATTTAACGGCCTGCTGGGCGCAGCAGCACGGACGATTCTGGGACTAGGTGAGTTGCAGTATACAAGACGGCCCGCAACTTTTAAAGTCCCTTCTAGTAAAAAATGTATTTCCTTTTTGTCCATTGTATTCTGGACGGATATTTAATTGTATTTTTTTATTCTTATCAGTAGATGCTCATGCACTTGTGACACCGGGTTTCTGGGATGGTTCTAACGGATTTGTTCTAATTGTTGTTATTTAAAATTTAATTCAAGTAGTGGACTTTTATTTATGTAAAATAGAAGGGAAAACCTTTGATTTTCAAAAGTACTAAAAGAGGAAGTAATTGATAATTTTGTTGGCTGGCCTGACAGAGGTGTCCGGCGCCACCACGACCCTTAGTGGATTTTGGGTGGTGACTACATGGTATCAGAGCACTAGGTTCTCGTCGGTCTCACGGGTCATGAGCAAGTCTAGTAGAGTCTCGCGGATCGGTACGGAGACGTCTGTACTTATCCTTGGGAGGCTACAGGGTTGTTAGGAGTACTTCCCTTCTTGATTTCCTTATCGTGCGGTTCGATTCCTTTGAGGCGTATGCCCTTGATTCCTTGCCACTCAATCTTTTGCGATGCGAGCGCTTGTTATAAATCGAAACTCGAAGGATTGTAATGGCACTACAAGTGTGGTGCGGGATGATTCGCCCGGTATAGTTTATTGGACTATTATAGTCACATTATGGAGGTATATTCCATTATTTTAGCTCCGTAACAGATCTTCTGAGAGCCTTGAGGCTAGGCAAAAGTTGCCATGATGCTCAGGAGCGATTATTTCCGCAGTGTTATTGTGATGGTAGGATGTTGCCCATGTGTCGGGGCAGTGAATGAATTGAAGGGAGGTTTACTCAGTGTGTAATCAAAGGGATTCAGTATTTTATCCCCGGCAAGGGAAGGTCAAGCGAACTAAGGGTGGTCAGATGCGGACTAGTGGAAGCAATGAAACGTGGTAGTTGCAAGCGTGAAGGAGTTTTTTTTCTTTGTTGGGGTGCGGTTGTCCTAATTGGACGTATTAAGTTTGTTGATGTTATAATCTGCTACAATTCGCCTTTATGGCAGGATACTGTGAAATACTATTGAAGATGCAACCGTCAGATATCGCGAGATGCGGTGGTTTAGGATTTAATCAATGTTTCAAATATTGACGGTTCGATAAAGATGACCTTCAAAAGGGTTTAAGCCAGTAGCGATTTGTGGGCTCAAGTTCTATAAAGATGACTTTTACTAAGGTAATAACCGAGCAACAAGAGATGAAAAAGACATGTGGAAAGTGTCAAGCGGAGTTTTAAACTTCTATAGGGTCAGGCTGAGGAAGCGCATGCCGAGCAGTTGATTGAAGAAGTGAGTTTGCCCAAAGTGGGAGAGCAGCGGAGCTGCATAGGGGCTTGGTAATGAGAACACTATGCACCTTAAGGGAGTCTGGAACGACTTGAGAATACCGGTGCTTGGTTATCGGCACTTTCAGATCTAATTTGAAGTGGGGATTTCAGCGACGGGAAATGGAAGTCGATAGAATAACTCGAAGCATAGTGTTGTTATGCGGCAGGAGATTGTGTATGACAGAAAGGAGCTACTTGAAGTGAAGAAAGACGTAGCACTACTTTGAAGCGAAAGGATGTTGTCGCACATTTAATAGATGTCCACGAGGGGTGAATGGACTCGTATAGCTGGAGTTGAGCTCGAACTCAGGATGGGTTATTGGTGTTGTAGTGATGGTACCTCATGCAGCAGTGTTGGAAGGTGTCGGGGAGTGATTTCGACAGGTGGGGTATTCCGGTGAGCAGGGTAGCAGTCGTGTGGTTGGCGAGGCTCCTGCGAAGAGTTCTACTGGATATGCAGCAAGGGGAGTTGTTGTGTGAATGGTGTTAATGATTTGGAGAATCCAATTGGGTTTCTACTGTAAGATATCAAGAATGCCAGCGATTGTTGGTGCGGAGGTGGATGATGATTCAGAATATGAGAGATGGGGATTTACATGAGAATTCCGAGAATTTGCGGCGGATGGTTGCACAAGGTTTTGTCAACAAGAGATTAAGAATAATGGTGAACTCCAGAGTATTGTAATAATGGCTTCAAGCTAAGTGGGAGAGTCCCACCGCTTATGATTTGGACTTCATGGTTAGCTACTTGCGAAGTTCCTGGTTAATAGCATACTGAGCGATTGTCTCAGCTACGGAAAACTACCATATGTAGTAAAGATGTTCTATGGTTGGCCTTATGGCCTCATGTTCAAACTTGGGAAAGGATTCGGGATGTGTGCCTTATATGGAAGCGGGTTTTAAAGGGAGTAATTCTGCTAGGTGCCTCGTCGAGAGGGTACTCTTGTATTATGGGATCTATGTAGTCGATTATATCCGGGACCAAGTCATAACGGATGGCTCTCAGTAATGGTCCTAGTGAATTCAAGAGGTAAAGTGTGGTGCCTAATAATGTCGAGTTTATAGGCATAATTGAGGATCAAGCTTGGAAAGCAGCTGATGAGAAGTGGCATAGAATGTTTCGTGATGGTTGGCTTGTGATGTAGCAATTGGGAAGTACGAAATGGTCTGTAGGGGTTGAGACAGCATGGTCTCGTGGTTCAAGGTCACGTGGGATGAGTGTAGATGGAGCGTATTATGTGTTGAAGAGAATTGGTACTATTTCCAAAGCACTTAAGGATAAATTTGAAGGAAAGGGGGTTGATTAGCCATAGTTGAATTTGGCATGTTGGGATCTGTGATTAGTTCATTCAGTGTGATCAGGTTGTGTGTATGATTTGTGACGGTGTGTATCAGGCTTGTCAGCCGTTGCGATTGTTGTTATCCCGAAGCCTTCTATTTCTAAGGCTCGTTGTGTAGGAGCGGATTCCGAAAAGGGTTAAGGTGGCTTGGACCACTACTTGCAGAGTTGCATATTCTACAATTATGGGGATTTACCCGTGTGTTGCTATGGTTCTCCTGAAGTGAGTAAAGTGCAAGTTCTTATATGACGAAGTTTTGAGATATTAATGATTTCGGAGTTATGATGAATAAAATCGTGTTCTATATTGGCACGTTGGGTGCAGTGAGTAGCGTGGAAATTCAAAGTGAGGATCAAGGTTGCAGTTCGGTGTCGACGAGGATGTCACTGGCTCGGATGAGCAAGGAAAGGGTTGAATGATTAGAGTAAATTGGTATTGGCTTCAGAGTCACCTGAGATCGATGTTTTGTGAAAAAGGCTTTGTATCCTAGTTAAGGATTCTTGATCGCTTTTTAGCGTTGGTGCAGCCGGTGGTTTGGATGTGCAGACCCGTTAATTATTTCGGAAGGTTGTGGGAGCGTGTCCCACATGAAGATTGTATAAGTGTGCATGTAGTCACTTGATTGATTAGAGATTTAAACCAAGTATGAGGATTTTGGTAATATCATTGATTTGAGAATTTATGCCTGGGGGGCATCTGTTCATTGGGTCATGGACTGCGGAGGTTCGCTCCAGTTGTGATGGATGTTCTTGTGTGTTATGAGAAGAGGGAAGTTAGCATGGACCTTTGAAAGGTCATTGGCCTAGTTGGGCCCGATCAGGATCGACTTGAGGTCGGTGGATAGATTTAAACGTGGAAGTGAGCCTTACGTCAGGCCAGTTATGTTCATTTCAGTAATGCGCTCTTAATGGAAGAGTAGTCGCGGTGTTATTTCATGGTCAGCTATTTCATGTAACGATGTATTGCACCGTATGAATTGTGAGACGGCTTGGTAACTTCTTATATGTTGAGGTTCCGCTCAGCAGTAATGTCATATTAACAAGATGGCTCTTGAGATTTAGATCATGTATTGCACCTCAGTTGTGCTTGAGTTTTGTAGCCTATAGCTATATGTGTCCTCAGGGATGGTATTATACACCTTAGCATGTCTATGACCGATATTCGATATTTTGTTATAATGAGCAATCTAGCTCGATGTGCATCTCCTTTATTGAGTGCTATGATTATTCAGATCGGGTTGCGCGCCGCAACAGTGTGATGTCGGGTCTAGTTTTCTATGTGCTATTCCTTTATGTGTTTCGCTTCCTATTTTTTTTCTAGGAAAAGTCCGTATTAGTGCGGGGTTTAGATAATTCCTTCTAGAATTCGATTTTCTATTTGTGTTGTGTTCGGATTGGTGGCCTATTGGCGCATGGTAGCATCATATGAGATTTTAATGTTTTCTGAGGCAGCTTATTGCTTGAGCAGTTGTATCGGATGAGACGAGATCCCTTGATCTAGGATTCTGTGCAATCCAGCTACATGAGGTATGTTATGGAGGTAAGACCATTATTGGGTTCAGAATGAGGTGGAGGCCTTGTCAGGAGTATAGACCTAATGTTTTGCTGACTCGGCGATTGATTATGAATGTTGGTACATCTCGTCCGTCGTGGCGGTATGGTAAAGGTTAGAGTAAGACCTGTATATGTCATGAGGTGCAATGGGAGCATCGGATCAGTAGGACTTTGGCTAAGTTGATCAGAGGATATTATGGTGGTCCTGTGGATTTAGTGTTGCAAAGTAAGAATTCAGCAAAGTTATGCCGTTGTGTTTGAGTACAGCGTGTAGTGATTGATATGGTGATCGTATGTTGGAAACAGGCCTAGCATAGGATTTCGGATGTTGGAATCGGGCTCTAAGGCTTATTTGCTTGAATAAAAGGGAACATTCTCAGAATTTATCGAGCTTATGTGCTCAGCTAAGTCTTGGTAGCACGGGAAGGTGCGTGAGGTGCTAAACAGTGATTTTAGACTACCCCAGTACAGTTCTCAGCACGTTCGAGGACGAACGTATGTTTAAGTGGGAGAGAATGTAACGACTCGACCGGTCGTTTTGAGTACTAGCGCTCCATTCAGCAGTCGGAGGCCATGAACAACTTCGTTTCATGTATTATGACTTGTACGCGTGGTCGGAATTTAGTTTCGGGAAGTCCGGAGTTGAATTGGGAAGAGAATTCTCATTTCGGAAGCTTAAGTTGAAATAAATGAACTAAGATTGGAATTTTGAGTAAATGACCTCGGAATCGGGATCTGCAGGTTCCAGCAGGTTCGTATGCCCGGCGCGGTTTTGGATAACCTGGGAGCGTTTAGCATTTTAGAAAAAAATTTCATAAGTATGGCTTGGAGTGCATTTCAGTGTTATCAATGTCCGTTTGGGATTTCGAGACTGTGAATAGCTCCGTGTCGTGATTCTGGAGTTGGGGGCGCGATCGGAAGTGAATTCGGAGGTCCGTAGACCATTTTGAAGCTATTTGGCTAAAAATAGAAAGTTGAAGGTTTTTGGAGAGTTTGACCGGGGGGTTGACTTTTTGATATCGGGGTCGGAATTAAATTTCGGAAGTTGGAGTAGGTCCGTAATGTCAAATATGACTTGCGTGAAAAATTTGAGGTCAATCGGACGTGTTTTGATAGGTTTAAACATTGTAAATAGAAGTTAGAAAGTTCAAAGTTCATAAAGAGTGGATTGGGGTGCAATTCATGGTTTTAGCGTTGTTTGTTATGATTTGAAGCCTCGAGCAAGTCCGGAATGTGTTTTGGGACTGGTTGGTATGATTGTTCGGGGTCCCGGGGGCCTCGGGTGGATTCCGGGTGATTAACGGATCAAAAATGGAATTTTGGAAGGCTGAAGGATGCTGCTTCTGTCATAAACGCATCTGCGGTTCTTGGACCGCAGAAGCAGTACCGCAGATGCGATCGAAATCTCGCAGAAGCGGAAGGGGCCAGCCCAAGGGAAAATCGCAGAAGCGGCCCAGGGACTGCAGAAGCGGTTCCGCTTAAGCGGTCAGCCCCCTCAAGCCCAAAACCGCAGAAGAGGTTAGAAAGTCGCAGAAGCGATATCCGCAGAAGCGGACACTTCATCGCAGAAGCGAAAATTGCTGAAGGCAGAAGGGTTATTTTAAAGTCGGGATGTGTTCATTCCACTCATTTTCTTCACTTCATTTAGCGATTTTTGGAGGGTTCAAAGGAGGGTCTTCTTCAACAATGTTAAGGTAAGTTATTTCCACCCATTATGATCTAAATACATTGATTATGTATGGATTAGGGCATGAGAATTAGAGTAAATATTGGGATTGTAGTTGGAAACCTAGAAAATTATAATCTTGGATTTTAGCCACGATTTTGAGTATGGAATTAGGAGAAAATCATATATTTGA
>MU725556.1:103674-118418 GCA_026770625.1 Nicotiana glauca
AAAACCTTAGATTTTCAAAAGTATTAAAAGAGGAAGTAATTGATAATTTTGTTGGCTGGCCTGACAGAGGTGTCCGGCGCCACCACGACCCTTAGTGGATTTTGGGTCGTGACACTCCCTAACTGTAGTGGATTTATGCCAATTTTGAACTACCTCAATTATCTTGTGATCAACCTCAATACCATCACCAGACACTAAGTGCCGCAAAATGCAAATGAGTCCAACCAAAACTCACGTTTAGAGAACTTAGCATACAACTTCTTTTCCTTAAGATCTAAAACACAATCCTCAAATGATGCTCATTTTCTGCCATACTACAAGAGTAAATCAAGATGTCATTAATGAGCACTATTACAAATAAGTTCAAACAGGGATTGGACTCTCGGTTAATATAATCCATGAATATCGTTGGAAAATTAGTCAAATCAAATGACATCACCAAGAACTTGTAATGACCATAAAGAATCCTAAAAGTTATCTTAGGGATATCCGAAGCCCATCAAGCAAGTCTTTCGGGTTCTTCTTCAACTCATTCAATTCAACTAGGGCCATGTGATATAGTGGAATAGATATGGGCTGAGTGCCCAGCATAAGTCAATATCAAAATCAATATTCCTATCCAGTGGCATACCCGACAAATCCATAGGTAACACCTCCAGAACTCTCTTATAACCAGTACCAAATCTATGAAAAGAACCTTCGCACTAGAATCCCAAATGAAGGTCAAATATGCTAAACATAATTTCTAAACCATATGTTGAGCCATCAAGAATGAAATCACCCTACTTATAGAATGACCAAGTGAGCCTCTCCATTCTAATCTTGTAAACCGAGGCATAACTAGAGTCACAGTCATAGCGTGACAATACAAGATAACATGATACGAGGATAACCAATCCATGTCAAGGATTACTTCAAATTCAATCATGTCTAACAAAAAAATGATCAATTATCATATCATACCCATTAGTAGTAAATACACAAGACAGATTAAACTCAATCCACCACAGTAGAATCTCCAATAGGTGTAGACAGTTAAATAGAAATATCCAAAGAATTGGGAGTCATACCTAAATGTGATGCAAAGTAAGATGACACGTACGAATATGTAGAACCCGAGTCAAACAATACTAAATCATCTATATGATAGACTGAAAGAATACCTCTAAGCACCACATCTGACGCCACCACCTCAAATCTACCATGAAAAGCATAAAAATAAGCCTGGCCTTTACCGGTCTGTTCTTCTCCTCTAGGACAATCTCTAACTGGATGACCTCCATCTCTAGCTGGCTGGGCAGGTGGTGTGGCAACTGGGGCCGGAATTTTAGTCTGAGTATACTTCTGAGATACCACTCCAAACTCTGGTATAATCTATCCTAATATGCCTCGAATCTCATACTCAAAGCATCCTCTCTAGTGGCGTAGTTGTTGGGATTGAGTCTGTCCCTGGTTACTAGAATAACCTCTGTATAAACCATGAGTCGGAGGCACACTGAAGGATGCCCTCCCCGAATAGGTAACAATGAGAAACATGACTGACTGGAGCACCGTGAGAAGTCTAAAGTGTTGTTGAATCGGTCTACTAGAATTACTTCTACCAAAATGACTCTTGCCTCCAGATAAGGCACCACTAAATCCTCTTGAATAATGAGGACTCTTATACTTCACTGCGTCTCTCCCCTAACTATGAGTGCGCTTAATACTCTATGATATCTCTTCTACCTGATGAGAAGTATTCCTCTGGCCATACTGAGCTTAATTTTAAAATTAAGCCCCTCAATGAATCCCCTTACATTCTCTTACTTAGAAGGAATCAAGAAAGCTACATAACGAGACAAATCGGTAAACCTCATCTCATACTCAGTAACAAACATGCCCTCCTAAGGAAAATGCTCAAAATGGATGCGTAACTCATTCCTCCTAGTGACCAGGATAAACTTCTTCTAGAAGAGAGTCAAAAATTAGGTCCAGGTGAGAGGAATATGACCCTGCTAGCCTACTGCTAGCCTACTATAGTTATAAGTCATCCACCACCTCTTGGCTGGCCCTCTCAAATAAAGAGTAGTGAAATCAACTCTATTGAATTCAACAAGGCCCAAATTGTCCAAAATCTCATGACACCTATCCAAGAAGTCTTGAGCATCAGTTGTGAGATCACCATCAAAATATGAACAATCTAATTTCTAGAACTGACCTATCCTCTTCTGCTCATCCACATATGTAGAAGGCCTAGCCTCCAACCTAAATTAGGTAATAGTCTAAACTACCCTAACTACTAGAAAAGTTGGAACTCTCGAAGTCTGAAACATAATATTAACCTGCTCTAAAATGTGAATAGTTGGGATTTGGGCGCGCCCACTAGCCTGAGAAGTAGCTGGCACTGCAGGAATCATCCCTACATGTGTTAAACCCTCAATAGCTCAAAATCCAAAACATGGTTTTCTGAAGTACTAAAGTAGCAATAAAAGCCTTGAGAACCTAAGCCAGTATTGGTAGGACAACCTGATCCACCACTGGAGCTACAGGTGGCTCCTCAGAAGTAGCTCTAGTATGAGCACGAGTACCTGTGGCTACTCTATCTCTCGAGGGTGCTGTCATACATGCCCTAGTTTGAGCTCCAGCCCTGCCCTCACCCCTGCTTCTTCCGGCTCTTGCCTGAGGTACTGGCTTCTACTCAGCCATTATCGATAAACATGTCTTAACCATGTTTGAGAGAATAAAAAATAAAGATTCAAACTTCAAGATAAAATAAAGAACGTGCGATAAAGAAAGAAAGAAGAGAAGCTTCCTAAATGGCTTGTAACCTCTCGAAGATAAGTATAGTTGTCTTCATACCAATCCGTAAGATTCTGCTAGACATGCTTATGGCTCATGCAGCCCATGAACATAGACCTCTGGTACCTTTGTCATGGTCCAAAATAGGTCGTGATGGCATCAAACCTAACCTGCTAGGTAAGCCCACATATTTAAACAACTAAATCAATACAAAATAAGGTGTAATCAACTGCTATAATATAAGTAAAGCATACATAAGTCTAACCTCATCAACCGGGTATATAATATACTACATCAAACTCCCAAAATTCAGCAGTACAAAGTCATGAGCTACTAAAGAGAATACAAATAGGTCTAAAATATAAAAGTACTATATAGAAGAAGATAAACAATAGAATAGATAAGAAGGGGACTCCACACGCTGCGAATCTAACATATTAACTCATCGCGAAGTCTTTATCGAGACAAGCTACTAAGAACCCTCCTAGACACCATCGGGACCAACTCCAAGATGTGCACAAAGATATACAGAAGTGTAGTATAAATACAAAGTTAATGCAAACTTACATATCAAGTCTAATTCTGGTGAAATAGGGGCGAGGTTAAGACAAAATCATACACATGTCCATAACCTTTTAAATCACAACAATATACAATAAATGGAAAAAGAACCCAAGAAACCATGAATGTAAATAGTAGGGTACTCAATTAAGAATCAGCTATTAAGCATACTTTTTAGATAAGTTGGCAAAGAACGCAAGTAAGGCACATAATCTAACATATGTGGATGATATGCACCAATTAGTATATGTATGCATGTCTCTACATGAGTTAAAATGTCTAAAATGTCTAAGGCTCCACCTTACCTCAACCAACACCTCTCAGGTGCTCGACACCTCCAGGTGTCCAATATAGTATACATACCCGGCCAAGGGTAAAATGGATAATCACGTGATTCCGAAAGGATTAATCTGGATTTGTGTGCCTAGCAATATAGCTCCATAATAAATCATTAATATCTCAGAAAATCAGTTATCAAACTGCATAAAATGTACCATCATGCTAAATCATAATAATCACACAGAATATCCAATCGTGCCAACCTTAGTCCATAATAGAGTACCATATATAGGGATGTATATATATATATGAATAAGAAATAAGCATGTATGATGTATATGGACAGAGAAATCAACATGCAGCGATATACGCATAATACAAGTATGACCACGACTACAACATGATATTCAACATACCATATAGCCTATTATGTCTATTAAAGCATAAAAAACCTAGACCTAATCTTTAGTAGGAATAAATTTGTTCACATAGTCATACAGTAAATAAGGCATAAAATAAGAAGAAATATATCTCAAATTAGGCACAAAAAGGTATAAATTCACCCTAAATATGATATAACCTTAGCGCCCGCATATATGTCACTCCCAAACATGTAGTACTTTGCATATAAGTCTATTTTATGAAAAATTCTCTCAAATCAAGGTTAGGCAAGCTATGTACTTTATTCAGACTAGGTTTCAACTTTTCAATATGCCTTTTCCTCTATCATTGCCCTCCAAACACTCCGAATATATTCAAATAATAGTTAACAAGGTCGAATAAATTAATAAAAACCAAGTCCAAACAATAAATCTTCAATCTTTAATCAGATCTCAAAAGTCAATAAAAAGTCAACCTAGGCCCATATGGTCAAAACCTGAGTCCAAAATTAAATCTCGTTGACCCATAATCCCTGGAGTCCAAATGTGTGATTAGTTCCAAATTTGAGTCCAATTCGATATTCAAAACCTCAAAACCTATTTTCTTAAGTCTTAGGCAAGAATCCTAAATTTTTCTCTTAGATTTCATATTTTATGTACAAAAATCCATGGGGAATCAAGGTTTATGAGCAAATCAAAGTAAAAATTACTTACCCTCAATATTGGGGTAAAATTCCTCTTCAAATTCTCTTCCCCTGTACTCTAAAACTCAAAAATAGTATAAATAAGCTAAATCTAAAAATTTGGACAAAATATACGCTTCGGCCAAAAATGTATATCGCGATCGTGACGTGTACCTCACGCAATCGCGAAGACAAGTCACTGAGGCCAACCCGGCCGCGATGCTCCCATATGTTTGTGAAGAACAACTACACGCACATGATCACGACCTCCAAAATGCGTTCGTAAAGAAAAAATCCTTGGCTCCCATAATCCTTTTACAGGATTGTGAGACTCAGCTCCTGAACGCGATTCATTAAAATTCACCAAATTGCAATTGTAATTTTTCCAAAATGCTCTGAAACCGCCCCGAGACTCATCTGAGCCCCCTGGGAACCCTTCCCATCATCCTAACAAGTTCATATACCCTTTACAAACTTGTTTAAAGGATTGAAATACTAAAAACAACATCAAAATTAAGAGTCAAGCACCAAACCAAAAATCTCAACTTTTTCAAGTTCAAAATTTCAACTTTCGATTAAGTGCCGAATTAACCTCGGGCTACCCGAGACCCAAACCGAAACATATGTACAAGTTCAAAATCACCATGAAAACTTATCTAAATTTTCAAATCACCAATCCAAGATGGCTAACCTAAAATATAAAGTTTGGTTAATTCTTCCAACTTAAGGCTTCGAGCTAGGAACTACATATTCCAAATCACTCAGGAATCCTTCAGGAACCAAACCATCCATACCCACATCTTATAAAATACCAAAGCAACCTAGTGGAATCATAAAATAGGCAAAGTAGAGTTGTAAAACTCAAAATGACCGGTCAAACTGGACTGTTACAGAGTCATGTATGTGAGCACGTAATTTTTGTCTCACATGAATTACTCCCATAAAATCAAGACAAAAATTGTTTAATTATTGTGTGCAATTTTGTAAATTTTTCGTGGTATTTTGTCATTATTTGCATTTGTCCGTGCATGTTTATTTATTTTAAATTAATAAAAAATACAAAAATATGTTGCAATTATATTTACATTGTAATTAGACATTTTATAATTAATTGGTATACTAAGTATTTTAGAAAAACAGAAAAATAAAAAATAATGTATTTTTGGCATTTTTAGTAATTGACGTCTAATTTTATGTTCTTCTTTTTATTTGTTATTTTATTATGTAATTATTATTTACAGTTTACTAGTGTTTTAGGATAATTTGGTTTAAGAGTCAATTTAGGTTATTATTTTTTTTAGTTATGAATTAAAAAAAATTGGAAAAAATCGAAAAAAAAGGGGAATAAGAAGCCAGGTTTGGGCTGCCTGGGCATTCTTCGCCCAGGCCCAAAACACATTCATCAAAAAAAAAATAGCCCAAAAATCATGCCTTACCCAGTCCAAATCGGCTGGACTTTCAGACCATCCAAACGACGTAGTATAATATCAATACTACGTCGTTTCGATGCCAGTTAATCTCAGCCTCTCATCTTCCATCATCCAACAGCTGTGAAAATTCATTGCTTTTTAATTAAAATCGGTCCAGCCTTTTACTACACTAAACGATCCCGTTTTGCCCCCTGATTAATCTGGACCATTGGTTCCTGTTGATCCAACGGTCCAGATTAATTGATCAAGTTTCAATATACCAAACCCCTCAAACCTGAGACCCCGATTCCCTTCACCTCCCTCATCTGTCCATAGAAATCTCATGTAACGCCGCCGCCCTCCGCCACCGGAAATCGCCTCACCGTAGTTTCGGTGGTCCAAACACCTCCAAATTTACACCGACTATCCACCGTAACCCCCTCATCTCCGAACCACCATCAGCTCCTCTCAATTCCTAGCCTAGCCCTTCTAATATTCAAAAAACCAAGCGGCTCTTCCGCCGTCTCCGGCGGGCAACTCCCAAAACCACCCCGCATTAACACCACAGAACCGCCTTGACTTCCTCTTCCCAAATCCAAACTCCCCTTCCGACGAATCTGCCTAGAAGTCGTCGAATGTCGTTTTGAAAGCATGAACCCTAGCGCCGCCACAAGATTTACCGGTGGCGCCGCCGCCTCTAAACCCCACCAAATTAACACACCTTACCCACCTTGACCCCCTCAGCCCTAATCCATCACTGGTTTCCCTCGAACATCCCCGTGACTCGTCGAATTTTAAATAAAAATAGACCCGAAAAAGTTAAGATCCAGAGTCTGTAGATACGCGGATGATTAAGACCAAACGAGACCTCGATCATGTGTTTTCGTTTGAGAACACGTGATTGAGACCTCGTTTGGTCAAAATCAAGAGTTCAAAGAAGAACTTCAAAAATGGCCATCTGGGTTTGGTAATTCTTTTTATTTAAATTGGTATTTCATGATTTTATTTCATCTGTGTTCTTTGTTGTATTCGACTTATTTCTTTTCATTATAGTCTCATATGTCAGTCCATCAGTGTTACATGGTTAGTTTATTAATTTTATTAATTCACTAGATTTTATTAATCACTATATCACCATATAGTCCTTCGCCTTTGTTTCTGTATAAAATTTATTTCTGTGTAAAATTTAACTCTGTGTAAATTGTTTATGTGTAAAATTATAATTGTATAAAAAAGGGGCTACTAATAGTTTAAGGGGTGATCAACAGAATTAGGGGTTCCAATTAGGGGTTGCTAGTTTGGATAGGAGGTACATTAGCTGCTTTAAAATAATAAGGCACTAGCTTAGTGGAAGTGGATTAAAAAACTGAAAGATAAGCTGCTAATAGGAGGCCACTAACAATACTAGTGGTACACTACAAAATAAATTAAGACCCTAAGAATTGAGTGGAATTGATTTTTAATGTTGAAAGGGTACTCTGTGAATCCTAGGGGGCATTTGTCATTACCTATTTAAGAAAATAACACTGAAAAAAGGGACAGTTTTTGGAGGGACAGAAAAAAAAGACTCTGAAAAATTGAGAGGTTGAACACATAGAAATACAGAGAGATAGAGGGATTTAGTCTGAAAATGGAGAGGAAAAACAGCCTTGAGTTGAAAAAAATACACTGAAAGATAGAGTCTGAAAATTTGAGAAAGAATTAAGAGCTTAAGAGAAGAGATACACACAGAATACATTGGGAGGATAAACTTCAGGGTTTAATAATTTAACGGTATGGGATCAGAAGAAGAGAGCTTGAGAGATCCATTGAAAAAGAAATAACTGAATAAAAGTCTACTGTTTCATTGGTTTTGATTTCATCCTAAAGGTTTTCTGTTTTGCTGAATTCATCTGTGGTTCAATTGGGTTAAAAATGGCTTAATTTGGTCTTTCAAAACTGTGTTTGAGTTAAATCTGTGGTTGGATTTTGTTTCAATTCGAATTGGGGTTATAAATCAGATTTGAGCGTATTTGGAAAGTTTGTTTTCAAGTTGTGGGTTTAGGTGTACCGTTCTATCAGATTTAAAGTTGGTTTATGTTTCATTGCTGTTGCTACTCGATTACTGACCTTTATCTTTTTGTTACATTTCCCTTTCCAGGTACATAACTCATGTAGCTCTATTTGTTTGATTGAAGTACTAGGTTGAGGAAATGAAAAAAAATTGGGAAGAAGACTCTTAAAACAAGATTGCATTTTTTTTTATCCTATATTTTCTTTTGTGAAGTTTAATCTTCTGTTAAGTATATTATATTATTCAGTGATTGTTGTTAAATAGTTAATATTCATCTTTTCGAATTAGATTTAGAGGTTGAATGCGAAGCTTAAAATAATCTGCTATATGGACTGAAATACAGGTGTACATGTATATTTCGAACTTTATTTTGGGGTTTTGGTATATGGATTTAATAATTCCAAAGGTTTTGAGCTTCTAGCTAAACATACATTTTGAACTTAGAGGGCATGTAGCTTGTTTTATTTTGGTTGTAATAGAAAAGCATGAATATATATTATATATACAAACATATATGTCTGGACAGTAGGTCTACAAACATGATTTCTCATATTCGCCAACATTTGCAACGTTACAGGAGATCTCTTTCTTTTATAATAGCATCTTTCCATCCTTCAAATGCTTTAAGAAGCAATATGTAATTCTACACTGTTTCATCTTCACAAAAGGAATTCTGTAATAATATTCCGTAGGTTGCGTTTTGATAATTATTTGGAATGGAAGATATGTAGTTCCTGTAATCCAATTAATCCTTGCAGTTGAATTAGCAACCTTCATGATTATGTATACGTTCGCGTAACATAATTACGATTTTAAAAATAAATTCGGAGTATGCGTTCGCGCAACTTCGATCAAACTTTCTCTTAATAATAAATGGGTTACGGGCTATCAATTAATTTTAGTTCACATAGCTTAAGGGGTGCCATTCACCATTTTAATCATTCGGCCTTTATATTAAATTCTTACGGATTAGGTACAAATATTTCGTAGAATATCCTTTAAGGCCGTATTAAAATACTATCATGATTGTATATATGTTCGCGTAACATAATTACGGTTCTAAAAATAAAACCGGAGTATGCGTTCGCGCAACTTGGGCTCAAACATTCTTAATAATAATAAAGCGTCATTAATTAGGGACACGTTCGCGTGACATGATTCTTGACGCGCCAAACAGGCGGGTATATGTACACGTAACCCATTTCAAGATAATTTTTTTATTAAAAACGGTGAAAGAAATAAATGCACATAGGTTCTAAAACCAGTAATTAAATAATTTTATAAGCCAAGTATTATCAAAAGCGACCGTGCTAGAACCACGGAACTCGGGAGTCCCTAACACCTTCTCCTAGGTTAACAGAATTCCTTACCTAGATTTCTGGTTCGTAGTCTGTAATAACAGAGTCATTCTTTTCCTCGATTCAGGATTTTGAACCGGTGACTTGGGACACCATAAATCTCCCAAGTGGCGACTCTGAATCTCTCAATAAATGAATCCCATTTCGATTGTCACTTAAAGTTGGAAATAACTCCATTTACTTATACCCTTCTGGGGTGTAGTAGGTAAAAAGGAGGTGTGATAGCTCTGGCGACTCCACTGGGGATAGGAACCCAGAACTTTTTGTTCAGGGTTCAAGAATTCGAGCTTGTTTTATGATTTTTACTTGGCTTATTTATTGTTGATATTATTGTATTTTTGTGAACCTTTGTGCTAAAATGCTATCTGTTTACCGCTTTAATATTATTTGAATTGTATATAATTGTCTTCTTACGCCACTCCTCTGAGTCTTCTAAAAAATGGTGCATACGTTCGCGTAGCCCGCTTTCTGTTAGAAGTCATACCAAATAGAACGCGATTGGGTCAAGTAACTAGGACGGGTTGACTTTCGTGCTCCCGGTATGTTACCCCCGCTTTGGCTCGAGTTGTCTGCTCGGGTAAGCCAGGTCTAGAACAGTAAACCCAGGTTCTGAACCTAGAATAACTCAGCCTCGTGCCGGATCCCTAGTAGGAATGCTTATCTGCATCATGTGTATTTTGACTTAGGGGACTCAACATAGGGGTTGGGTCCGTCTAGGACAGGTGTACCCGAAATAATGGACCATCCAGATGCATCCTACTTGTGCATTTATTTGTTTTGGATCTGCATGCTGACCGGCTTTTTAAAGGAAAGAAATAGCAGTGTTAGGGTAAAGAGAGTTAATCGCCTATTTTGAAAAAAATAATGTCCAAATAGTATCGAAACTCAGCCTAATTTTTTAGAAAAAAAAGGGAAAAGAAAAATTTATTTTCAGAAATAGTTTATTTGTTTGCCAATAAAATAAAAAGTTCAAAAAAGAAGAAGGGAAAAGTCTTGTTTTCAAAAATAGCTTGTTTTATTTGCCAATGAAAAAGGGAAAAAGGAGTTGTGTTCAAAAAAAAAATATAGACTGTTTTATTTACCAATGAAAAAAAGTCTTGTCTTCAAAAATAGTTTATTTTATTTGGCAAAATTACGTAAGTTTGATTCTCACTGGATGTGGGATACGTAGGCAACCCACACCGGGTTCAACTATTCTGGAATTTTTTTTTTAAAAAAAAGGGAAAAGAAAATTTTTAAGGTAAATAAAGGTTGTTGTTTTGCCATAAGTATAGGTAATGCCATTCTTGTCCAAAATAGCCAAATATCCCCAAAAGAACGTCGGAAGGCCGTTTTTGCAAGAATAGCCGCCTTTGGTCATTTCTAAAAAAATTTGGCCGGTTAGCGAACACAGCCTTTAAATCTTCTTCGAAGTGCTGAAAGGCTGTATTAACAAAATCGGATATTTTTTATGAAATTTTTGAGAAATAGTGATGATTTTTTAAAAGAAAAATAATAATAAATAAACATATATATATATATATATATATATACATGTATATATATGTATATATATATGTATATATATATATATATGTATATGTATGTATGTATATATGTATGTATGTATGTATTTGTTAGTGAGAGTCTGTTAGTATATTTTTAGACTATATTGCCATTTTGATGTTAGAGTCTTTTGGAGTCCGTTAATATTGTAATAAAATGCGTCGTTGTAATAAATACATTTTTTTATGAAAAAAAATCCAAAAATTATTTTTAGACATTTTTGCATTTATCGACCGAATTACGCATGTTTGATTCATACCGAATGTAGGATACGTAGGCAACCTACATAAGGTCTGGCCTTATTTTGAAAACAAAAAGAAATTAGGGGGTTAAATAGATGCAGTTCGAAAGTCAGTCCAAATAAGCCGATTCAGTTTCGGCAGTGTTTCAAACCATTCTTGCCGAGGTAGCCTTAGAATATTAATTAATTGTTGAAGGGCTATCTCCGTAAATGAACGGACAAGGTTTAGAAGTGTCATAAAGTAAGTCCTCCCTGGCCTCAAAGTTCGCACAGAATTGGGAATGGGCCACATTTGTAAATATAGCCACTTGGCTACAAATGGCCTGTCAAGGAAGGGATCATGGTCCTTTGCTTTAAATTTATAAATCGCTTTTCAAAAAAGGGTCCAATAGAGTCAACCCTAATCCTACCCTTTTTACAGGAACAAATGGATATTATCCAAGACCCACCGGAAGTGGTCAGGGAGCAGGCTCGGGTACATTTGCACATGTGGTAGAATGATTTAGATCAGGATGGTCAGAAATGGGTGAGAAAGCAGTTGGGTGCTCTTATAGAAATCTGGGATATTGAATCACGGGATAATTTGATCAAGGCTATGATAACTTTCTGGGACCCCGCCCGTAATATTTTTCGCTTCTCAGACTTTGAGATTACCCCTACTTTGGAGGAGATAGTCGGGTACATTGAGTTTGGACGAGATCTGAGGAAGAAAAATCTTATATTTCAAGGGCTCCGTCAGTGCACAAGTTTTTTGACCTCCTAAAAATTAGTAAGCAGATAAGTAAAAACTGCATAAGTGACGGGTGTTGTGATTTCCATTTCTTATACTTCAGGTTTGGGCACTCTTCTGGTTTTAAAGCGCACGAAAAGGGGTTGAGCAACAAGCAAGATAAGGGTCTTTGGCAACTTCATCGCCGGTTTGCATTTATTGTGGCATTCTTGGGGATAATGGTTTTTCCAAATGAGAAAGGGACAGTGGATATTCGTATGGCTAGAATTGCGCAAATCATCACTACCATGAAAGATCATACACTTGCCCCACTGGTACTGATGGATATCTATCATGCATTGACTTTATGAAAAGTCGAGGCCCAATTCTTTGAAGGTTGCAATATCCTCCTACAAAATGTGGATGATCGAGCATCTTCGCCACCATCCAAGATTCATGAGTTATGGCTCGAGCCCAAATAACTTCATCACCAGTTACGAAGAGAGGGTAAAGGATTACAACATGCCAGAGGGGTTTGAAGCATGGCTATCTCATTTGAAAGCCCTCAAAGCAGGTCAGGTTGAGTGGACTATCGGATGGCTCCTGAAGACAGAGGCCATATACATGTCTACTACCAAAGGCTACTTGAGGATAATGGGTGTAAAAAGTGTTCATCTGTATGCACAACAGAGGGTCTTGAGACAGTTGGGAAGGTATCAGATTGTGCTCGAAGAGGAAGATCTGAGTACTCAGGTCATAGAGTTGCATCCAGAAGCTACGTTACCCGAGGCTTTAGTTTAACAAGATTGGAATAGCTGTCTGTATTTAAAAAATGGCACCCAGGTACCAGATGTCGCAAAGGGGGAAGTAGATCCAAACTATGTTGCTTGGTTTGAGAAAAAGTTTTGTGCGAACGACGAGCCGGAACCCGTACCTGAGAGGCTTGCCAAAAGACCTCATGTGCAAGTTTTTGATGACAAAATCCAAGAAAGATTAGCATGGGGAGAAAAGGAAAAGGCATATCAAGCTGAGATTCATGCCTTGAAAGAAAAGCTGAGTAACATGGAATTCAACAATGATCTCCAAGACCAGGAAGCCGAAGGTGAGAAAAGAAGATCGGTCCAAGAGAAGGAAGCTCTCAAAGCCCAAATTCGAAAAATGAAAATAGCAATTGAAAACCCGAGCAGGAGTAGGAAGGACGAAAAACTCATCTACAATCTTACTCAGAAGACGCGTGATTTCAAGGATGATTTGCAAAAGACCGAAGCAGAGCTAGAAAATTCCCAAGCGAAGTTAGCTAAGGATGCAGGGGAACGGGCCAATCTCATCCGTAAGCTGAAGGAGAAATACGACAAAGGGATAGTGAGTATGAAGAAAAAGGTTAAGATCATTGAAAATGAAATGGCTAAATAGGAAAGAGATTTCAAGGCTGAGATGGATCATTGTTATGACTTGATAGCACGGCTGGAAAGGGTTTTGCAGCAATTTCAAGAACAGAGCCATGTGGCCGGACAAACTTTGGAAGCTAGGGCCCAGCAGATTGGGTGTTTATTGCAGGAAAAGGGCAGGATCCGAGAGAGAGTCATAGCTTTTGCAGAGTACATTGCAGTAAGTGCCTAACATGTGAGAATATGACCCGCACCACTTTCCTCGCAGCAGTGATGACATTCGTCCGACAAGTAATGAATGGTTTGAATGGGCTCCAGTGGGATCTTGCAGACAGGCCTGCGGCGAGGCCGAATAATGCCCTGTGAGCCCCAGGAGTTTTCAAGGCTTTGATGTAGTCATGATCCTTACTTGAGTCTGTACTTTCCTGCTATTGAAGTCCATTTTGAGTCTGTTAGTTATTTTTGAGTCTGTCCGGTCCTTTTGAGTCTGTATTTTCATCTTTTCCGAGTTTGTCAGTTGTTTGAGGGTCTTGAGTTTTTGTTGAGTCGTTGTAATCAAGTATTTTCTTTATGAAAAATTTAAAATCCCAAAATATTTTATTTTTCACTTATATGGCAAGAACTACGCAAGGTCTGATTCATGCAGGGTCATGATACGTAGGCAATCTCCATAAGATTCGACCACAACTAAAAATAAATAAAAATAAAAAGAGAATGGACCAAAGAAAGGCCAGAATGACGCAAGCAAGCAAATGCATAATAGAAATTGTTAACTGCTTAGGTGCATTCATTCCCCAAATATATGGTTACCAATATGTTAAATGCCCTAACGCTAATGTGATGGTTTCATTTTGTCATATTCGTACTGTTGACATGTGATTTTTGACCCTCCCCAAAATTTTACCCATTTTTATCAGGTAAATATTTAATTTAGGCCAAATATAACTATTTCAACCATTTTTGACTTCTTTAATTTATTTTCATCATAAAAAAAAAAAGTAAGTAAAAAAAATATATATACATACAAAAATGGTGCATATTATTACTCTACTTTAATATATTAGATATTTTTAGAGAGAATATTTTCCTTTGAACCTATTTTTATTTTAATATAATCTTGAAAATATAGAAAAAATAATAATAATAATAATAATAATAATAATAATAATAATAATAATAATAGGACCTTATTTTTTTGTCTTTATATAATTTCGAAAATACAAAAATAGTTTCATTAATATTTTTGTAGTTACTTTAATCTTAAAAATACCAAAAAAATAGTTTGGTTTTAATTGTCAGTCTCATTTTAACAGCTATTTTGCCTACGTGAGATTAATTAAATAAGATCGTATTTTTATCT
>MDKF010165924.1:0-14106 GCA_026770625.1 Nicotiana glauca
GGCGGCTAGGGTTTGAGGTTAGAGACGAAGGTGTGTAAATGAAATGATATGTGTAACGTTTGTATATTTAAAAACATTTGAAGATCTGAGGCCGTTGGATCAAGTGAATCGACGGCTCAGATTCAATTGGCCTATGTACGACATCGTTCCCCTTAAGTGATTAATTAATCGTGGCCATTGGATTAATGTTATCAACGGCTTATATTAATTCAAATACACGACGTCGTTTTGTTTATTAAGTGACTGATACTCTGGGCCGTTTGATCAAAGCTTCAACGGTCCAGATTTATTGTTTATGAACGGTGTCGTTTTGATTTATATAGGCAGACCGGGTTTGTCTTTCTTTTGGGCCTGGGTGTGTTATTTAACACTTGGGCTAATAATTATTGTATTTAGCCCAATATCTTTTGTATTGTATTATTATTTTTTGCATTATAATTTTCTTTGTATTTTTATATTTTTGTATTTATTTCTTTTCTATAATTTTTGTATTTTACTCTTGCATTTTATTTTCTTTTCTATTTTCCTTCTATTTACTTTTTCCTCTATTTTTTGATTTTTTTTACTAAAATTAAGAAAAAGTAATTAATTTCTATTTTTAATACTTTCTAATTAAAAAACAAATAGATGTGTATTTTGATTTTCTTTGTTTTGTTTCCAAAAATTATAGAAATAACATCCTGGTATTTCCACCTATTTTATGAATTATTATTATGCACACAATTATCAACAAATTGCCACAAAAATTCAAAAAATTATTTTGCATATATTTGGGAATAATTTGCTTAGGGCAAAAAATTACGTGCTCACACACAGCAACTTCCTTTCTTCTATAAATAGAAGAGTTTTCAGTTCATTATGTACATCAGTTTGAATTCGAATAATATATCAGTTTCTCTCTATTCCTGTCTTTACATTATAGTCTTTATTTTATAAGAAAAATTATTTTTTTTATTTTTTATCACATAAAATTTATTCACGTTTGGACAAAATAACCAAAAAGTAAATATAACCATAGTTTTACATTTTATACAGGAAATATAACGTAACACTCCAAAAATACGTTAGTTATAGTTGGGATAATTTTAGAAACATCAAAAATTCGCTAATCTCAAGTGGCACGGAATCACCCTTCATGTTTTTACTCACGTCTTCACCATGTAATATCATAAATAAAATGGCACGGCATCACCCTTCATGCTTTTACTCTCGACCTCCCATGATATGATAAAGGATGATACATAATAAAATGCATGGCATCATCCTCCGTGCTTTAATATTCACAACATCTCAATATATGATAATGAATGCAAATAAGACACGACAAAACCCTTCATGCTTTTCACTCCTCCTCACCAAGCAACAATATAAATTCAAATAACAAATGCGAGGCAGGAAGCAATTTCACTTCAATTATAGTTCCATGATAACAAACTCAACTTTCAAAATTTGCAACATATTCAAAATAAACAATAAATATGAGGCAAATAATTAAAAGGTAATAATATAACTTAAGAATGGAGAACATAGTCAATAAAACAATATAATACAAAGAAACAATTTTTACCCATATGGTTTAACCCAATAACAATGCATATGTACTCGTCACCTCACATATATGTCATCCCCACACATAATACACGTAGCAAATAGAACAACATGTCATAATTCCTTAAGTCAACGTTAATCACGATACTTACTTCGCTCCGCAACCAAATCAAGGTACAACCGCAGTTTTTCCTTTAGAATTAGCCTCCAAACTAGTCAACTCTAGCCAATTATAGTTCAAATAATTCAAAATAGGCTTTGCAAACTACGCATGAGTGAAAAAGATTCATTCTTTAATAATTTTGGAAAAAAGTCAATAAAAATTAACTCCGGGCCGCTAGGTCAAAACCCAAAATTTTGATAAAATTCTAATTACCCATTTACCCCCGATCCCAGTTATGTGATTAGTTTCGAAATTCAACCTTAATTTGAGGTCTAAATCTCAATTTTATAAAAATTCTTAATTTTTACCCAATTCTCTAATTTCTACCATGAAAAAATCCTCGATTAAATATTAAAATCAATGGGTTTTTATGAAAATGTAATAAACAAGTTAAAATTTACTAACCAATAAAGTTGGGATAAAAAATCTCTTCAAAATCGCCTCTAGGCCGAGTGCAAACTTGAAAATGGTGAAAAATGGCTCAAATCCCATCTTTTTGATGTTTTAATACCTAGGTGTCAGGTGTTCTTCGTGTTCCCGAAGCCCCTAACGTGTTCTCAAAGGAGACTGGCCAAATGGCCTACACGTTCGCGGTGAACAATTCGTATTCGTGAAGGCTTAACCCTCCTTGCCTTCGCGTTCGCGATGAGTATCAGCCCAGCATTTCCCTAAAAACCCATAATACTTCGCCTTTGCGAGATGACAGCCGTGTTCGCGAAGGATAAGGCCCCTACTTCTTCGACTTCGCGATCCATTCCCTATGTTCTCAAAGAATAATTCCGCCCTCAGTCCAACTACCCTCTCATGATCGTGAGACTAGCTTTGCGATTGCGAAGCACAAGGCACCAGACACCAGAAATAGCTAAAACTATCTCTTAAATCCAAAAATGATCTGTATCCTATCCGAAACTCATCTGAGCCATTCGGGCTCCAAACCAAATATGCGTACCAATGTAGCAACACTATATAAACTCGCTCACGCGATCAATATACCAAAAATAACATCTAGAACTATGAATTGGATGTCAAAATGCATGAAATATCAAAGAAAATTCAAGAACCTCTAAAATCACAACCAAGCACTAAATCCTATCAAACCAATTTCGATTTGATCACCTGCTTTTTGGGTGGCCAATGGCAGCAGTCCGGGGCTGAAATCGGCCAAAACTTGTGATTTGATCGCACTCTCGGGTTTATACTCGATGTCAAATTCAACTCATTTCTACTGCCCACTTGGCTAGTCGACCTAAAAATTCTGGTTTGTGAAAGATATTCCGCAGGGGAAAATTTATCACCACATCTATCGGGTATCATTGAAAATAAGGCCTAATCTTCCAAGCAGCGAATGCAAAAGGTAAGGCTAATTTTTCGAGGTACGGGTAGCGAGTATCCACTCCCATCATAATTTTGCTAACGTAATAGATAAGAGATTGTGTACCTTCATCTTTCCGGACTAGAACGACACTTACAGCTACCTCCGAGATCGCTAAGTAAATTAGCAATTATTCTGCTTCCTCTGGTTTTGATAGGAACAGAGGACTTGATAAGTACATTTTTAGGTCCTTTAGGGCATGTTGACATTTCAGAGTCCATTCGAATTTGTTCTTCTTCCTTAGAAGTGAGAAAAATGATGGCATTTTTCTAAAGATCGAGAAATGAACTTGCTTAGAGCCGCCAGTCTTCCAGTTATACTTTGTACTTCCTTCACATTTCTCAGTTGGTTGGGAATGTCCTCGATAGCTTTAATTTTATCGGGATTGACTTTGATCCCCTTTTGTGAAACCACAAAACCCCAAAATTTATCGGAGCTCACTCCGAATCCCTTAGGATGTCAAAAGTTTCATAGAGGTATTTTAGATGGCCGCCTGCGTTCAAAGACTTAACCAGCATATCATCTATATAATCTTCCATTATTTTCCCTATTTATTTTTTAAATATTTTGTTCACGGGCTTCTGATAAGTGGCTCCGGCGTTTTTAAGCCTGAAAGGCATCATATTGTAACAATGTGTGCCAAAGTTCGTTATGAACGAAGTATTTTCCTGATACTCTAGGTTCATTTAGATTTGGTTGTACTCGGAATAAGCATCGAGGAAACTCATCAACTCGTGCCCAGCCATTGCATTAATTAGTTGATAAATGTTTGGCAATGGGACGAGTCTTTTAGGCACGCATTATTAGAATTTTATAATCTACGCACATGCGAAACATATTATTCTTTTTTGGAACTACCACTACGTTAGCCAGCTATTCGGGATACTTTACCTAGCAGATTGAACCGATATCAAGAAATCGAGTTACCTTTTCTTTGACAAACCTGTTTCTGGCCTCAGCAAGAGGGCGCTTCTTTTGCCTTACCTAAAGGGGATGTTGTGGTCCGGGCTTAACTTGTGAATGACCACATCTAGAGGAATACTTGTCATATCCACATGTGACCATGCATAACAATCAACATTAATTTTAAGGATTCTATAAATCGTAACCTGAGCTCGGGGTTTAATCCTGTCCCCAAGTGGAACTTTCTTTCTAGGAACTTCTCAATCAACGTGACTTGTTCGAGTTCTTCTACCATGGATTTGGTTGCGTCAATTTATTTCGGTACCTAAAAATACCTTGGTACCTTATAGGATTCCGACGGCTCAGCCCCTTTGTTGACTTAGTCTTATTCGGGAGCGGGCATCGATTCCTGTAATTGCTATGCCACATATTCCTTCCCTTTACTACTGAAAACCGAGATCGCGTTCATCTTCCTTGCAACCGGTTGATCTCCTCTTATTTGGTCAATTCCCTCTAGAGTTTGGAACTTCAGAAGTTAATGATATGTTGATGGCACATCCTTTATCTCGTATAGCCATAGTCTGCCAAGAATAATGATGTAGCCCATGTCGTTGTCTACTACTTCAAACAAGGTAGTCATCATGATCCCTTCAGCATTCATGGGTAGCAGGATCTCCCCTCGGGTTCTCACACTTGCTAAGTTGAACCCGACGAGGATCTTTGTGGCCGGAATGATGCTTCTAATTCGCTTGGCTTGCTCCGGCACTCTCCATTTAATGATATTGGTTGAACTTCCTGGGTCTACCAAAACCCGTTTAATTTTAATATCTAAAACATTAAGAGAAATTATCATGGTATCGTTATGCGGTAGTAGAAACCCATCAGCATCCTCCTCTGTGAAGGTGATATCATCCTCAGCGACTTCCTGGAGTTTTTGCTATGAGTCACTAATACCTTTGTTTTTTCACTGTCGAAAAGGTTACGCCATTAATCTCATTCCCCCGAAAATCATGTTGATCATTAGTCGAGGAGCATCTTTTCCTATCATCAAGGGTTTCGCATTATCCCAGTTGTTCGCTTAAGAATTCTCTATGATGCCCTTTTTTCAACAACGTCGCCACCTCCTTGCACAAATGCTACCAGTCCCTAGTCCAGTAGCTGTTAGTCCTATGATACTCACACCATAGTAGGGGTGAGCATCGGTCAGTTCGGTTCAATTGTAAATGTTTATCGGTGTTTGGCATATCGATTATCAATTTATAAATATGTTAAATCGATAACCGAACCAATAAGATATCATTTATCGAGTATCGGTTAGTCAGTTATCGATCCTTATCGGTTTACCCGATAAGAATAAAAAATATCCAAAAATTTCATGTTTTTATTAAATAAATCATGATGATACTGTTAAGAAAAAGGAATTGAATTTTTGCTCTTAAGAAAGGGGGGCTAAATTTCAATGTTAGGCAAGAAAACTTTCTTTGCATTTGAAAATCCTAATGAATTATCTCAATTTTCAAAGTTATAATTTACTAGGAGTAAGGAATAAGATATTAAACAATATAATCTTACTAACTATCTCACTGCATGTGGGCATAATTCATAGGAAAATATAAAATCCTAATCTTGCAAATACTACAGATTCTTTAAAGTTTAAAACTAAAAATCATAACTAAATAATTAAGATGATAATTCAGAAAAGTGTAAAACTTACTCTAAGGATTAAGGTCTGAAGACAAAGAGTAACTGTAAAGAGAATTGAGAGAATTAAGATAATGAGAGAATGAAGTCTTAAGGTGGCTTTATATACTTAGTGGGTAGAATTATAATTTTGTTAATGCTTATGAGGCTATAGGTTAAACCGTTAATAAAATTGACAAACCGAGACCCGAACCGATAATTCAATAGTCAAATAACATTTAACCGTTATCGAACTATTTATCCGATAGCCCGATATCGATAACCCATTAGCATTTTATCTGTTCGGGCTATCAGTAATACTCGATATATGCCCAGCCCTATATCATAGATTAGGATCCCTCTGATTGGGATCGGACCTCATCGGCCTCAGGAACTGTGCTTCCTCAATGTTCCTCTTTGTCGATTCTAGCTCCACCATGCTAACATTGAAATTATACTTGGATATCTAGGGTACGTGGAATCCCAGGATCCCAATATCTCTTTGTCCTTCAATGATATTTTATTCCAACCATGGTCGTCCCTCTTGTCGGTAGCGAAGCTGTACGCTGATTGAAAATATTTGGCACGTCCTTCGGCCCTTTCTTAGGGAAAAAACCGTCCCTTAGAAGATCACTGATCTGTGTCGAAATAATCATTTGGCTTCTCTTTGTTCTTCTCTCGATCCCGACCCTTAGTTGATGCTCGAAATCAAGTTGGCCATCTTTAATTCTTATCTTTGATTCATAACGATTGTGGACATCTGCCCATGTAGTTGCTTGGAACTCGAGCAGGCTCTCTTTCAGTTTCGAGATGCATCAGAGCTCCTCATGTTCAACCCCTTAGTAAAATCTTCAGTTGCCCATTCATCTGGCACAGCCGGTAGGAGCATCCTTTTCTTTTGAAATCCGATCATTAACTTTTGTAGCAATTCAAACTCTCCTTGTGCAATTCTGAATATGTCGGCCTTCTGGGTCTGTACCTTTCGGGCCCCGGCATGGGCCTTGATGAAAGAATTTGTGAGCATTTCAACGGAATCTATTGAGTGCTCGGGTAAAAGTGAATACCATGTTAGGGCCTTCTTAGTGAGGGATTCCCCGCACTTCTTCAGCAAAACTGACTCAATCTCATGCGAAGCTAAGTCATTTCCTTTCACCACCGTTGTGTAGGTGGTGATGTACTCCTGAGGATTCAATGTCCCATTATATTTTTGTACGCCTGGGATTTTGAACTGCTTCAAATTGCTCTGGTGCCGCGTTTGGTTTAAATGACAACTGGGTGTATTTATTTAAGTCTGGTCCTTTCAACATTGGCGATGCACCCAAAAATTGGTCTATTCGGACATTTATTTCCCTCATAAATGGCATGAGCTTGGTTTTTAGGGATCATTCCCGTTGTTGTTAACAAATCCATTTTGTCGTTCCCTTAGCACTGTCAAAGCTGAACTCACTCATCAAGGTGTTGTTATCAACCCTTTCCGCTGTTTGATTTGCCGAGGCACCGGGAAGAACTGGACCTCTTCTATTCGCATCGTTCGAAGCACCCGACAATGCTTGCCTCAATTCTGTCATGGCCTGGTCTTACCTTGAGAAATGGTCCATGATTTCCTTTTGTTGTTCTCTCAAGATCCTTACCATTTCCGCAACGTTCTCATCTTCGACATCCTTAGAAATCGCCTCACGTTCGTGTCGTGGATATTGTCTGCTCTGGACTATCATGGCCATGTCCTCCTCATTATGGGTATCATTGATCAAGTCTTCATGTTAAGGCATATTTCCTTGTGCCTTAACATTGTGAGAGATGTTGACATCTTTATTTGCCATCTTTTTTACAGTTTTTTGCTAAGATAGAAAGAATCAAACAGATTAGTAATAGTCGCTAGGATTAACTTAATTGTGCAACTTTCTAAGCCCCACGGTGGGCGCCAAACTATTTAACCGTAAAATGTTATAGTTAAATTTATAACATAGTTTATAGACAAGCGAATCAATGATCCTAAAATCATAAATAAATTAAACAAAAGGCAAGACTTATTGTCGAAATCGAGAAAAGACATCAAACAGCTCGGCTTCGGGAGGAAGACTCCTGAAGACAGCAATAAGAATACCAATAGACTGAAAATAAAGTATTATTGAGCTTAAAATAATGTGTAGCATAAGTTTGTCAAAAAATTTGTATCTTACAATAACTGTTGAAGTCACTATTTGTAGCCACACCTAGGGAACAAGGTCATAGGATCAAGACCCTCTTAAATGACAATTATGGGGGCCATTGATAAATGTGTAACAACAGACTATGTGTTGATTCCTAATTTTTCACTCATATTTTATATATCATGTATATTCTCAAAATATCATTTTTGCGTCAGCACCAATTTACAAGAGTCATATTAGCATTTTCTGTAAGTTTTCCATAATTCTTTAAGGCTTTAAAATTGATTTTCTTGCATTTAAATTGTTCAACTATCTATTAGTTACCCTTTCAAATTATTTTGTGATGACTTAATTATCCAAATTTATTATTGAGACCCAATATATGTTTAAAATAATTTTTACTTCATTTCATATAATTATGTTATATTTTTAGCAGCTTATAGAATTTGCAATAATAGCCTATATTCAATACATAATTATATTTTATTGCTCTATTTTAGCATTTTTTTTATATTTTTATAAGGTTGAGGTATTATTTTCAAATATTTTATTTCATAAATAATATTTTATTATTTATTAATTACTTTTTATAAATTATTTTTTTAACAAATTTTGTGTATTTAAACTATGGCCCAGTTTAAAATGATTTTTGGACCGAAAACAGGCCAAAATTTTTTTGGACCATTCTATTTAGCCTTCAATAGCCCATGACCAAATGACCCCTTCCCTATACCCGGTCAAGACCCGTTTCATAAAACACCGCATCTCCCTTTTAATCTTGGCCGTTGATCTTAGAGATCAACGACCCACAAACCATCTCCTCTTTTAAATCCACTAAACCCCTAACCCTAAAGCCCACTTCCTCATTCTGCCACCCCCAGAATCTCTCAAACCTTCTCCTCTCCACACAAACCCTAGCAGCCACCTTCTCCAATCTTCTCAAATTCGATCAAGTCATGGATTCCCTCTTTGATTTAATTACCTTTTATGGATTATCTCGTTGTTTCTTACAAGAGTATTGTGCTACAAAGTACTTGCCCCATTTTTTGCAAGTACCAATCTCCCAAATAAAGTGCCATCGCTTTCAATCTTCGAGATTTAAATGATATTTTGTTTGTATATACTCACTACCAGGCCATATGGGTCTGATTCAGTGAGATTTTCAACCATTTGTGTTCTCCTTTTGAACTAGGTGTTACCCGATTTTCTTCTAAATTGATTTTGAGTGATTTTACATGCTTCTCTTTCCTTATTTGTGTTCGATTGACAATATTTCCTTATTCTGCGTGTTGATCTTTACTACTATATAAACCCTCATTTCCCCGTTTTCCTCTAAGTTTGAACAATCTCTAAAATTACTTGTATTCTCTCACTCTCACTTGTCTTATAATACTGCATCTTAATCTATTGGCCGGCTAAAAGCCAAGGCCATCGGAGTTCGATTATCGGTCCTTTCTCAATGTGAACACTGCCTGAGGTTCATTTGAATCTCGTGGGAACTCTGACGCATTGGGATTCCTAGGTTCTACTACTCGTCTTGCTATTGAAGTTTGAGATATTATCAAAACTATTCTTCTTGCCTACTTGTTTTTCAATTACCAACTGGTAAGTCCCTTGGCCTTAGTAGTTTCATCTTTTGTCTGCGAGTAAATGTGTTACCCTGCTATCCCTGCTTACATCCCTATTTGCTTCAAGATTAGTTTGTGATTCTGAACTTTCCTTAACACTGTGACTTACCTAGTCCAATAACCTGGATTCTGAATTCCTTAAGCATGTCTTATTGTTATGCGTATTTGTTGTTACTTATGTCTATTGTATGATGTGATCATATCTCCCACTCCAAACCCTTGCAAGGAACTAATTCATTGCCCTAAATATGTTCGTATGCATTGTTTCCCTTATGTCATTCATGTATACTTATTATCTACTCCAATAATCATGCAACTTCTGAATGTCATCACTACCTGAATCTGTAACACAGTATACCATATTCTTCTGTAATTCCATTGTGTGATTTGCTCGACTCTATGTTTCTAAGTGTTGCTCAAAGCTTTCATAGTATAAAATCAATATTTTGTCTTTTGACTGTACATGATTAATTAGCACTAGGCTTGATAATTACCTATCATGTTGACCTAGGGTTGATACTTTCATCTACCATGAATCCTAATGTCTGCTTGTCTTGTTAGCCTAAGATTTACATATTCATTACCTACTCTGAATTTTTAGAATCTTTGTGCTGCAGTTAGTGTCCATCTTGTTAAGTCTCATAATCAACTATGTATGTTTGCCCAAATTATGTACCAGTATGATTATTAGGCAAGGTTTTTACTGTTAAAACCTTCATATATAGATTGTACTTCACCCTCTTCTTGTACATGATTCTGCTTGGCTGTCATATGCAGTTCGTTGAGTTGGTCCTATTTTGAAACAATGTGTGTAGTGGTTTGGTGGTTTATGATACCTTATTTTTTCCCTGTTAATCTTGTTACTTCCCCGTATGTGTCTTTGATGCCTATCAACTGAGCATGTCCCTATCTACTGGTTGAAACTATAGTTTTTTCAATTTTAAAAACTAAAGTGTTTAAATTACTCCATACGTAGTTTTGTTACCTATATGGCTAATCTAGTATCCCTTCGCTTAATTACCGGACTTGTTTGGGCCTGGTATGTTGGGCCCGCCTTTGGTATTTGGGGTCTGAAGCACACTGTATGCACCTGGAGTTTGGGCCTGTAATAATTCAAAGTGGTCTGTAATAACTTGTAAAAGTGAATTATGGGGGAGTTAATGAAGAAATGGGCTGGGGGTATTCTAATACTCGCATGAACGGGTAGAAAACATGCATATATGGTTTAATTGTCTCGTTTGATATTTATTTTTTATGTGCTTTGATTCTACACACTAATAGAAATTATATCTATAGGAATCACACACTTCACTTAATTTTTCGATATTGGTACATTATTCAAAGTATGTTAGCTCAAGTAATTGCTACACTGATTTCCATATCTACTACTGAACGCTTTTAGACAGCATGTTTATAGGACTCAAACGCCTTGCTTAACTATTAGACAACATGCCTATATGATATAATAATATCACACCTCTGATAATACTCATCCAGACATCATGACTATAGGGTTAAATAATTAATCAACTACTTTTGTTATTTTTATTATACTGCCTCACTTAGATGACATGTCTATAGGGATAAAGTATTACAAAATCAAGTCCAATTGTCAACTGTTAGAAATCCTGCCTATAGGATATTGTCACTCGCATAAGAAACTGTTTATGAAATCAACGCTGCTAATTCTGGGCTCTCAAAGTTGTTTTACTGCCTCATTACGCAATATTTAGATTTCATGCCTATGGGGTATGTAACATTTATAAGCTATAATTTCGTTATTCTAAAGCCGTAATACTGCCTGTACAAAATATTGAAAATCAAAATTACATAGAAATCATGCATATAAGATTCAACGATTCTAATGCAATGCTTAGTATTATTATTTTGACTATTCTAAGTACAATCTAGAACCAGCCAATAGTAGGTCCAAATCCTCCTAGACCATAGGCATAGGACAAGTAGTACATGCGTAGGAGACGGTCTACAATTGAATTAGAGCTCTTTAAGTAAAGAACTTTAACATAGTAATCTGGTTGCAAGAGATGATAGTTTGTGTCCGCTGGATAATATGAGCAACCCTTACCTTAAGGGAGTTGCGAAGTATTATTTATGTTGCACGGGGTGATCCTTTAGGCCAAAAAACTTAGGATCCCCCCCTCCCTCCCTCCATGATAATAGGCTAAATCTAGGTAATTTGGCGATTGTTTATTCTCCCGCTTGATTAGGTTTCAATGTCATAGTATGGTTAATCGATTAAAAATGGGCTCTAATTGTGAATTGTACATATTGCAGGATGAAGAGCCTATGTGATGCCTTAAGGAGGTGATTGGAACTATTTTAGAGCAAGAACGACCTCTCGGAGCTGAGTATGCACGAAGATGAGGAAAAGAACCAAGGAAATAAGGGATTGGGCTAGCGCGCCCAGATGCGCGCTCGTGCTACTTTTAGCGCGTCCATTACAGAAAGTCGGTTGATCACGCCCAACTATGCCTTCTAAAAAGGACAACGTGGTCATTGCAAATATAATCCGGTTTACAAGTCCGGAGTCGAATCCCACAGAGAATTAACCTATCAATTACCTTTGTTGGAATCACTAAATTCTTTATAATCAACTTCCCCAAACATTGTAAACAATGGTTGATGATATTTCTACTAACTAAGATTGAAAATAAATAAATAAACAACTGTAAACTAAATATGCTTGGGTTGTAAACAATAATGAGAAGGTTCTAAGGTAGTGATTTCCCCTATTGATGGAATCCCTTCCGGTTATGTTTCATATAGATTCACCAAAATATCTCTATCAATCATGAGCACTCTTTTTACCGTAAATCTCTCCCGAGTAATCGCGATAATTTACTAGACGCACTCTCCCGAGATACGCTAGCTGACTTTGTTTATTACAGCTCACTTCAGATTACACCCAAGGCTTTGTTATTCCTAATCCCGCCTTTAAACCCGTAATTATAGATCCCTTTTATACTTTGGGAGTGGTGTTGTTCAATAATTACCTAAATATCCACTCTCTCCCGAGTTATGCACACTAAATATGCACAGCTAATTGAGGATCCTGTCAATTAATTACAATAAACACGTAATTGAACAAATAGAGATTAACCAACAAACTATATGAACATAATTAAGAAGTTCATCCTTCAATAGGTTCCATCAAAATCTTAGACTAAAGTATTTAGCTACTCATAACAACGTAAAGATAAACTATGAAAATATTCATCATGGAAAATTGCAAGAAAAAGAAGAAATAAAGAACTATGATGTTTTTGGGTGATCTCTTACACTTGTGTTTCTTGCCAAAATACTCTCCAAAACAAATCTGCCCTAATATGGCCGAATTCCTACGTTTTATAAGGGTTTTACACCAAGTTTTTCCAACTTGACACTTTAGTCCCTGGCTTTTCCGCGTTCTGCCGCGGTCTCACCGTGGTTACGCCGGGACCGCGGTCAAATAGGTCCTCTGAATCTGCAGCTCTGATCTAGCGCGATCCTACCACGGTTACGGTCTGACCGCGGCAGGCCAAGTTTAGCTCTGCTTTTGTCTCTTCACTTGGTGCATTTCGTGGGCATTGTTTGATTGGCCTCCTTTTCTCCGTAATTGATCCTAAACTTTCTCCATCAACTTTTTTCGTTGGATATAGCCTGCAAAGCATGAAAAGCACTAATTAGAGCATTTGGTTATCACTTTTTACTACAATGCTATACAAAAATGTGGTTCTTTAGGGTCCAATTATAGTCTAATTCACCTATTATCAATACCCCACACTTAAATCTTTGCTCGTCCTCGAGCAAGTTGAACCACACTTCAAGACCTATTTGTTAGATGCATTACCCTTTTTATGTCACACCTGCTATTATGATAGAACAACCTAAGCAGTGCAACAACCACACCTCAGATGAAGACTCTAATGCCATGCCACACTCATGCTTACTCTATGTACTCTAAAAAAAGTGAAGACTTGTTTTTTCTTCTTGATTTAAATGCCCTCACATCACATTTTTGAGAGAAGTTCCACACACATGAAATCAAACAACAAGGAACTGTAGAATAAATGAATTCACTCACTTTCAACAAAGAACATTCATATGCCACACATATACACCATAAGCTTGCCCTTAGTGTAATACTCTACTAATTGAATTGTTCAGTCTAAGATCAATAGGGCTTCATTTGGTTGTAATGTAGGCTACGGGACGGGTAGGATACATTTAGATATAAGAGTGACTACACCTCCCTAAGCACTTTAATACATACATTTTCTCAATTAAACCTCATCCTTATGTCACCTCAAAATTCCACCTTCATATCAATATAACTACTCCATTCTTCTTTAAGCACACTTGCATCAAGAGCCACCACTTATCTAGGAGTTTTTATGTTTATAAATTATTTTTTTCAATTCAAGTGGCTCTTCCTTTTTCAAAATAGTGCACCTTTCTCCTTATTCAACTAGTTCCACTCGAAAGCCAAACCGACCACCCCACACTTTAACTTTTACAAGGTTCATAACAATTCAAGTGCTCATGAGAGATGAAAAGGTTTAAATAGATGGTTAATTCAAACAAATAGGTAAGGATTGTAATGTGGTTGCCAAAGAAAAAGGATTATAGGCTCAAAGGGGTTAACTATGGTAATATGTACAG
>MU725565.1:12927-61010 GCA_026770625.1 Nicotiana glauca
AAATCCATTCCGAGCCTTCTAACTCATAAGTCAACATTCGGTTGACTTTTCCAAACTAACCTTCTCATAAAGAGACTTATTGTCTCATTTCTAACCGAACTCTATCCGAATTACTTCAAATTCTCCAAACATATATAATGAAACATATATAAGCATAAAACGGGAAAAACGGGGCGGTAACTCCCGTAACGATGGGTCGGGTCGTTACATCATCCCACCACATATGTAATTCCAACGGGATCTTGTTTATAATAGCTTCAGATATATTCTGACTTGTGCTTATTCTGCACATTTCTTAATGTGATTAAAAAAAACAAACTTTATTTGACTTAAAAAAAAACTAACTATTTTTTTATTTTTTTATTAAAAAAAAAAAATTAAAACGAAAGACTCGGTTTTTTGAATACGGCCTTTTAGCACTTCGGGGACGAAGGTTTTAAGGCTGTGTGGGCTAACCGGCAATGACCTAAAAAATTACCAACGGTGGCCGTTTGCGTAAAGTCAGCCTTCCGGCTTCCCTTTCGGGAACATTCGACTATTTTTGACAAAAGCGGCATCACCCGACTTATTTATGATGAAAATAGTAATTTTGACATTTTTGGCGATTTTTACAAAAGGGAAAAGTTGGGCCCGATGAGGGTTGCCTACGTATCCCACACCCTGTGAGAATCAAACTGGCGTAGTTCGGGGCAGATAAGACGAACTATTTTTTGAAAACAAGCTTTTTCCTTTCTCTTTCAACAACGTATTTTCCGACCAAATAATTTGAAAACAAGAAGAACAAAATGAAGATTTTCTTTTTTTCCCTATATTTTTTGCTATTTTTTAAAAAATGATAAAATAATTTTTTTTTTTAAATTTTGGTAGAGTTCCGAAAGTATTTGGGCACTGGTATGCTATTAATTCTATATACTGCTATTTTTCTTCTCTCTTTTTCAATATTTAAAAGCCGGTCAGCATGCAAGTCTGAAGCAAATAAATGCGTAAAACTAACAAGATGCAGCAGGATGATCTTTTTTTATTTCAGGTTACCTGTCCTAGACGGACCCAACCCCTGTGTTGAGTCCCCTAAGTCAAATGCAATGTGATACAAATAAGCTTTCCTACTAGGGATCCAGTACGAAGTCAAGTTATTCTAGGTTCAAAACCTAGGTATGTGTTTTAGACCGTGTACCCGAGCGGACAACTCGAGTCGAGGAAGGGGCTACGTACCGGGGACCCGCGAGATCGTCCGGCTTTGTAACTTATCCGACCTCTTTCTTATTTCAGGGTAAGATACTAACAGAATAGGGAGTCTCAACCAGTAAGCAACATCCCCGGAGGTGAGAAGAGAAAGGTTTCGGCACAATTTATATATACAGTTCAAATAATATCAAAGCGGTAAAGCATTTAGCACATTTAGCAGGAAAACATGTAGGAAAATCAGATAAAGCCAAACATAACAGTTATTCTAAGCTCGAATTCTTAAACCCTGAATCGAAGTTCTGGGTTCTGATTCCCCAGCAGAGTCGCCATATCTGTCACACCTCCTTTTTACACGCACCTTACCCCGAAGGGTGATGTGTAAGGGAGTTTTTCATTTAAAGTGACATTATTCGAAGTGGGATTATTTAATCAATCAGAGTCGCCACTTGGGATAGGTTTGCCTTTTGGTGTCCCAAGTCACCGGTTTATCTTGAATCCCAATCCGAGGAAAATACTCGACTTTTCAAATGAAGTCTGCAAACCAGAAATTCTAAGTAAGGAATTTTGTTGACCCGAGGGAAGGTGTTAGGCACCCCCGAATCTCGTGGTTCTAGCACGGTCGCTTAAACTGTTATAACTGGATTAATATCTAATTTTTATACATGTTATCCTATAGTGAAATTTTAAAGATTATTTACCGTTTTATTATTATTTTTTAATGAGAATTGCAATGTCGTGAAAACACATCTCGAACCACGTCACATCAATGTACCCGTGGCTATTGACATATTTCGACTTCGTCGAGATTTGGATTTGGATCACATAAATTTGCACCCGAATTTAAGAAAGTAAATTATTAAAAGGCGCGCCTAAAAGATGCTAGCACGTTATTATTTTTTGGGGAAGGCCATGAAATTCGCTAAACGACTCACCCCGAAGTCTAGGTATTTTTAGTATATACATTCACGAGGGCCCCGCAGTTTGTATGTTTTATTTGGCGAGGCTCATCTTATTTTTTATTTAAAGGCCGATCCTAAAGCGACTACATTTTTTTTTTATTATGTTCGTTCTAATAATGAAAGAAAAAAGATCCTAAATAATTTACATGCTCAAGAATTGTTATAGTCGGGTTCCGAACACAGTTTGTTAAATCAACATATAAACGTGCATATGGGTAGTCCGTTAGCAAATCAAGGGCCCAGGTCCGACGCATGCAGTATTATAGGAGACCTAGGCCATCTTACTCCAATATTGAGCCTAGTTAATTTATTCCTCTACACATATTTGCAGTTTTGCAATGCAGAAATGTAAGCTGATAGTATCTGATTAAACAAACTACTGCAGGTTTTAGAAAAGCAATCAGTTGGAATGAGGTAACTTAGAGGTCTAGTTTTAATCCTAAATTCAAACCATTTAATGCTGAAATCAGATTGCCATGGTAATTAAAATGGTCTACTGGACCGGATTCTATTTGACATGCCTTTGAACATATACTACCTAATGACTGAGCAAATAAGAGAACATTATTGACTAGATCATTATAAAAACTGTCCAGTTATACAAAGTGGCCAAAATTTTCATAACAATAGTATAAAGAATGACCTAAATCAAATTTATAACTTCAACTCTTCATACATATTCATGCTCACCGATGATCCTAACACTTTTAGAGCTGGAAGCTACAGCAATTAACCATTATAGTTACAGAATCATCTTCATGTTAATGACATAGATAACTAGATAGAGTTCAACAAATCTAAGTACCTCATAGGTTTAGTACAAGTTCGCGATCATATAACCAACAGTTTCAAATTTCCTCTAGTTTAACTACAAGCAGGTTTCAAGCATTCAAATTAATGCTAAGGCATTTTTAAAACTGGACAGTTATAGGCTAAACTAATAGTGGAATACAAAGGCAGATTCATGTGTTAACAAGGCTTCTTCATTTGATTTCATCATTATGCAAATACATTGATCAACTTCAAAGCATTAGATGTACCTGGATAATAAAAATAGAAGAAGGAGGAAGAGTAGTTAGCCGCAGCAATAACAACACAGCAACAACAACAATAGATAACCAGGAGCAATTTTGAGTTCCAAAACAACCGCAAACACAGCCCCGAAAGTTAGTAAAACCAAGCAAGATTGATAGAACAGCCCCACAAATGACACCAAAAACTTAAACTTGAATTCAGGGACTGAAATGCAAACAATCAGCTTTTTCTCTTTAATGTAAGAGTAACCCTTCTTTACTCTAAGAAATGCTCTCTCACACTGATTGAAAGGACTCCTACTACTGATTTCAAAACTCTAAGAATGCTCTCTCTATGACTGGATTTTAGAACCAAGAAAAGAACATAAGAAAACTGATGGCTTCTTTTCAAGTATGACTTCTGAAATTGATTCCAAACCAACCAAGAATTCTTTAAAAATGTTCTTTTAAGACTGACCAAACTCTCCAGTTTCTAAGCTCTCAAACTGATTTTTAAGTTTCAAGAAAAATGCTCTCCCAATGTTCTTTTTTCTTCAAGTCCTTTTTTTGATTTTCAGAGTATACTCTCAGTGTATTCTTCTTTTCTTCAGAAAGTATTTCCTTTCTATATACCCTCTCAAGCTCTCTTTTCTCCTGATTTTTAGGCAACTAGTGGACCATTAACTAACTTGTTTTAGGCCTTAAAATCAGAAATATTGTCTCCACTACTAGTTGTGTTTTTACTATTTTAATTCCACTTATCCTTGTCCTATTCAGTCCACAAATAGACCTTAATATTCAACAGCCTTTAGTTTAATTACTAGTGGTTCAAATTTCAGTTAATCTCTGAATTAACCCTGAAATCCCCTATGAATTACTGCCTTGCCTTAGCCTTTTTAATCTGTCCCAAAACTATCAGCTATAACCAATTCAGCTTATCAATCAATTAGTAGTTTAAGGCAGAAAATTATATCAAAGACGAGAGATTCAATGATTCAGAACATGTGTATAATCAAACATAAACTTAATTAATCAGACAACTAATAATCAGAAAACTACCAACAACAGAATGCCAAATGTTTCATAGTTAATTAAACAACAAAACCCAACTAATAATCAAACAGCTCGAAGAGCATAACCAAAACTATAAACACGAACGACCTAATCGCCGGAGCTTAATTAATCTATTACATAGGCTATAACATACAATTATTGACAACAAACAATCAGAATGAAACAGGTAAACAGGTGATTCGAGTGTCATTGACAAAAACAGGGGCTATAAGGAAACTAACTAATCGACGAAACTTAAATAAACGATTACATAATTCATAACATATAATCACAATGAATAGAAGCAAAATTAGACCAAATAAAAGGTCAGATGGAGAAGAGAGGAACAAATGATAAAATGACGAATTCCTATGACACTTAATCAGAGAACAATCAAAAGATAAATACAAATAAGAAAAAGAGAAGAAATACCTCGAAATTATAGGCTTAAACTTTAATCCGTTCCATTTAAAACTTCGACTCAAACTTTTGAGGTCCAAACTGACCTTAATCGAGTGTTCTCGACTGAAAACACTCGACTAAGGTCGATTTAAAAGCCTTAAATTTTCCTTTTACTCAGGCAGGTTCCAGGTTTTGGCTTTTCTAGGGTTCTAAGATTCGACCAATTCCGGCTTGATTCGAAGGAAACTAGGGGTGGTTTGGGAATGAGGGAGGTCGAATGGTCACAGGGTGTGACTTGGGGGAGGTTTGGGGTTGGCGCCGCCACCGGGGTCTTGTGGCGGCGGCTAGGGTTCTTGGCTCAAAATCTTTATTCGATGAATTCTAGGTTGATTCGAGGGGAACTAGTGGTGTTCTAGTGGTGAGGGAGGTCTAAGGGTCAAAGGGTGTAAGTTTGGTGGCTATTGGATAAGTTGGGATTTCTGGCTGATCTTTGATCTGATATTCGAAAAGATACACATGGATTCGAGGGAAGCTGATAGGATGGTTGGAATGGGGAGGTTGTGGGGGTTCAATGGTGTAAAGATGAGGGTCATTGGACCACCGGAACAGCCGTGAGGCGACTTCTGGTGGGTGGTTGACGGTGGTCTACGACGGCGTTACGGGGACTCGTTTGAGTCTCTGAGAGAGACGATGGGTGGGGATTGGCTATAGGGGGGTGGGGTTTGTTGTAGGAATATATACTAGCTGGGGGATTTGATCCAGGCCGTTGGATCAATTAAGATCGACGGCTTGGATCAACCTACTTAACGAAAGGGGGTCGTTTGGATAGGCTTGAGACCGGGTGGGTTTTTGGTGGATATGGGTCGGGGTATAGGGGCGATCGGCGGCCGTTGGATCAAATGGAATGAACGGCTTGGATCTACACACCTGAAACGGCGTCGTTTTAATGATTTTGGGGATAGACTGGACCGTTTGATCTAATAAAATCAAAGGTCCAGATCGAGTGTGACTAAAACGACGTCGTTTAGACGTCTGTGAAGCTTGATTAGTTTGACCGGGTTAAGAAGGTGTTTTTAGGTCTGGTTTGGGTTAAAATTGGACGGCCCAATCCGATTTTTCTTACTATTTTTGTTCTTTTCTTCATTTTAATTCCTAATTTAAAACATTAAAATTCTAGATTAAATTGTAAAAAATCAAATTAACTTCTACTAATAATTAAAAATTAAATACCAATTTAAAATAAAATCACACAACTAGACCTTTAAACGATAAAAATGCAAAATGGCTAATTTTTTTTGTGATATTTTTTCATTTTTGTAAAACAAATTACTTAATTAATCCTAACTGTAAAATTAAACCAAAAGATGCAAATGCAACATTTTTATTTTATTTTATTAATTTAAACAAATAGACATGCACAAACAAATGCAAACAATAACACAAAAATTCAGAACAATTGCAAACTATCAAAAAATTATTTCATTTTGGATTTCTTTTGGAGTAATTTGTACAGGGCAAAAATCACGTGCTCACACATATATGGTAGTTTCTTTGATGGAAAGAAATTACAATATGATAAGAGTCCCTAGGGTAATTATAATTTATGAAGAAGTCCCTAGGGCTAAAGTATTTTGCCTAAGAGTCCCTAGCCTACCTATAAATACGCCGCCTGTGACTCCATCAGTCTGGTATCTTACGATAGGCACAGGCTAGAAGGCTCCATAGGTTTTCTGTCAAAATTTTACAAGGCAACTCTACAACACTTGAACAACTATGGCTGAAGGTACGTTCTTTGTTTAATTTCTGCTGCGTTGGCTCGATGTTTGTATTGGAATTTCATCATGTGGTATCAGAGCCTAGAGCCTGCCTTTTAGCTATGTTGTTCAACCTGTTGATGGTAATTATGAACATAATTTTGTCATGTTTCGGTAACAATGAATTCGTAACTTTGAACCGAACCTTAATCGGTAGATTACCCTTTAGCCTTTGGCTTCCGTTGTTGGTTATATATTTCACCGTCTTACGATAAGTTTCTAGTCTCTTTGTTTTGTTTTCTACCCGTTTTCAATATTGGAATATTGTCGTCCCATTATTTTATTTTATTTTGGTTTAGACTTCTTTGTTTCGTTAATCTCAGTAGACCAAGATTATATAATTGAAGACAAAAGTTAGCCGATGCGACATTCTTGATCTGCTGATTGGGATTTATAATAAGATCTAAAAACGGTTTTCTATGTAAACAATTTTTCTTTTTAACCATTAAGCAATCGAACTTGTCTTGCCAGAAAAAGTCTTGAACTTTGTTTTAAGTGTAGTCTCATTTAGCTATTTGTGGAATCAATTTATTTTCCTTACGGGTCATTCTTAGTTCTTAAAATCGACAAACATGGAAGTGTTACTTTTCTAGACACATGAATCCAATCATGTTTGGTTTTCAGATTCACCATGATCATTGTTTGCTTAGTTGTATATGCAGACGTGAATGAAAATATTTGTTCAATTAAGTACTTAGAGCAATCGTGTCACTTTTGGACATATTTGTTTTCTTGAAAATAGATTTGCTATTATTCAAGGAGATACTTATAATATTTAGATTAACTATAAGAAATAAGACTTGGTTTTTTGGAACAGTATAGGCCTTGTGCTTATATTTTATATGCTCGCTTTGAAACTAGTCAACATTTTCGTTAAGTTGATTATTTTGAGATGTCAATTTTGAGTTTTCTTTTATGTGATTACTTAGGAATAGCCACAGCATCTTGGGTACGTAATATAAAAGCAATTGAGTTACTTAATCACATAACGTTTAGTGATTAAAGGTTATAATGACATCTATTTAGTCCAGTTATCTTATTAAAATGGTAACTTGGCCCTACAGGGAGGTAACTATTTTAGTGAGATTAATTGGAATGAGATAGTAAACCTTTAAGTTAAAAGTATCTTATGCCCACAGGTGCAGATAAATTTCTATGTGTTTTGGTTTACTAGTCTAATAAGGTTAGTAAATTCTATGCATGGGTTACAACCTCTGGCCACATGAAGGTCTAGAATTTACTATGAATCGGTATTTTATGCGATTCACCTTTGATGGATTGTACTTCATAGCTTATGTATGTTATCCTTATTTTGCAGTATTTACAGCTTTTCCTACTGCTATTTTTAATGAGAATGCTCGAATTCCAATGGTTTCTGGTGACAATTATACTGAATGGAAGGAGAAAGTCCTTCTCACTTTAGGGTGCTCGGATCTAGACATGGCACTCCATGTGGATGAACCACCTGTTCCTACGGAATCAAGTACACAAGCTGCTATGGCTAATTATGAGCAGTGGGAGCGATCTAATCGCTTAACTTTAATGCTCATAAAAGCTCACATAAGCCAAAGCATTAGGGGTTCTATCCCTAATAGCGATAAGGTTAAAGCTTACATGAAGGCATTTGATGAACAATTCGTAAGCTCTGACAAGGGATTGGCCAGCACCCTTATGAAAAGGCTCTCAAATATGACGTTCGACATAAGTCGTACAGTGCGTGAGCACATTATGGAGATGAGAGACATTGCTGCTAAACTCAAGTCCCTTTAGGTGGATATGTCTGAACCATTTCTTATGCATTTCATTCTCAACTCCCTTCCTGCAGAATATAGTCCGTTCAAGATTTCTTACAACACACATAAGGATAAATGGTCAATCAATGAACTTTTGACCATGTGTGTTCAAGAAGAAGAGAGGTTGAAACATGAGATACCTGAAAGTGTTAATATGGTGACTCATGGTCAGAGAAATGCAAAGAAGGGCAAAAGTGTCCCCATGAAGAAGAAAAGCACCTTTGACAAAGATGCTTGTCGTTTCTGTAAGAAGAAGGGACACTGGAAGAAGGATTGCCTGAAATACAAGAAATGGCTTCAGAAGAAAGGTAATTTTACCTTTGTATGTTATGAATCTAATTTTACTGAAGTTTCTGATAATACATGGTGGATTGATTCTGGTACTACAATTCACATTGTCAAAATCTTGCAGGGCTTTCTAACTCAGTGGAAGTCGATAGGAAGTGAACAATATGTCTATTCTGGCAATAGGACACGTTCACGTGTGGAAGGTGTGGGGACTTATAGGCTCATTTTGAAGGATGGTTTTCACTTAGATTTAGAAAATACCTTTTATGTTCCAGAATATTCTAGAAATTTAATTTCTCTTTCAAGACTATCGATTAGTGGATATGATTTGAGCTTTCATTATCCTTCTGTGAAACTTTTGAAAGATAATAAAGTTATTGATTTTGGAAATTTGAATGGAAATTTATATAAACTTGAGCTAGACCCCACATTTGAATGTAATGTTTTAACTTTGCATGATAAAGAAATTGGCGCTAAGCGATGTATTATCAATGAGAACTCATCTAGCCTTTGGCATAAGAGATTGGGACACATCTCTATTGATAGAGTCAAAAAGTTAGTTAATGATGGAGTTCTAAAAGCTCTTGATTTTTCTGACTTTGGGACTTGTGCGGACTGCATAAAGGGTAAGCAGACCAACAAATCAGCTAAAGGTGCCAAAAGGAGTTCTCAATTACTTGAGATCATACATACAGACATATGTGGACCTTTTCCTATCCCTTGCTTGAATGGTGAGAGATATTTTATCTCATTTATTGATGACTATTCAAGATATATGTATCTCTATTTTCTGTTTAACAAATCAGAAGCACTTGATGCTTTTAAAGTTTACAAAATAGAAGTAGAGAAACAAACTGGTGCCCAGATCAAAATTGTAAGATCTGATAGGGGTGGAGAATATCATGGTAGGTACACAGATAAGGGACAAGTTAAGGGTCCATTTGCTGAGTTCCTTGAAAGTGAAGGTATAATTGATCAATATATCATGCCAGGAACACCACAACAAAATGGTGTGGCAAAAAGAAGGAACCGGACATTAATGGACATGGTAAGAAGCATGATTAGCAGATCATGTTTACCTTTATCCTTATGGAGTGAAGCTTTAAAAACCGCTATGTATATTTTAAATAGGGCTCCATCCAAGGTTGTCCCCAAGACAGAGTTATGGAAATGATGGAAACCTAGTTTAAATCATTTACACATTTGGGGATGTCCAACTGAAGTGAGGGTTTATAACCCAAAACTAAAGAAGTTGGATGAAAGAACAATAGCGGTTATTTTATAGGGTATGCAGTTAACTCTAAGGGATTTAGGTTTTATTGTCCTTCTCATTCTCTTAAAATTGTTAAAGCTAGAAACGCTAAATTTCTTGAGGAACATAAAGAAAGTGGGAGTGGTTTGACTCAAAGGGTGGAGTTGGAAGAAGTAAGGGAACCACCTGTGGTACCTTTATATATTGGGAACTTGAATGTTGCTAAGAAAAACTCTCATGAATTTTGTGAACAACAACAAGTTCAAGAGCCACCACCACTTGAGGAGCCACATCAAGATCAACTCACTTTACTTGAACCCACTGAAGAAGTGTCAGAACCAGTGGGAGTGAGAAAATCCTCAAGAATTCGAAAATCAGTAATTTCTAGCGACTATATTGTGTATCTCCAAGAGTCTGATTTTGATATTGGACTAAAAGATGATCCATGCTCGTTTTTACAAGCCATGAGTGGAGAAAACTCCACACTTTGGTATGATGCCATGAAAGAAGAGTTAGAATCTATGGCTAAAAACAAAGTCTGGGATCTCGTCGAATTACCAAAGGGATCCTCTACCATAGGTTCCAAGTGGATCTTCAATACTAAAAGAGACTCATCAGGTAATATCAAACGATATAAAGCCAGACTTGTAACCAAGGGTTTTACTCAAAGGGAAGGCATTGATTACCATGAAACCTTCTCTCCAGTATCAAAGAAGGATTCATTGAGAATAATCATGGCATTAGTAGCTCATTTTGATTTAGAGTTACATCAAATGGATGTGAAAACAACTTTCCTGAATGGAGATCTTGAAGAGGAGGTATACATGCATCAGCCTGAAGGATTTTATGATAAGGATGAAGTCACCTTGTTTGCAAGTTGAATAAATCCATTTATGGGCTAAAGCAGGCTTCGCGCCAATGGTATATTAAATTTCATAATGTTGTTTCTTCATTTGGATTTACGGAGAACATCATTGATCAATGTATATACCTTAAAATAAGTGGGAGCAAATATATTTTTCTAGTCCTATAGGTGGATGATATTTTGCTTGCAAGTAGTGATTTGGGATTATTGCACGAGACTAAACAGTTCCTTATCCAGAATTTTGAGATGAAGGATATGGGTGAAGCCTCTTATATCATTGGCATATAGATTTATAGAGACAGATCCCAAAGATTACTTGGACTGTCTCAAAAGGCCTACATTGAAAGAATTCTGGAAAGATTCGGGATGAAGAACTGTTCACCTATAGTAGCACCCATAATTAAATGTGACAATTTTTCATTGAATCAATGTCCACAAATGCATTGGAAAAGGAGCAAATGAAAGACATTCCCTATGCTTCGCTTGTTGGGAGCCTTATGTATGCACATGTCTGTACTAGATCTGATATTGCTTTTGCGGTAGGAATGCTTGGCAGATATCAAAGTAACCCTGGTCTTGACCATTGGAAAGCTGGTAAAAGGGTCTTGAGATATTTGCAAGAAACCAAGGATTTTAAGCTCACATACAAATACTCTGACTCATTGGAGGTGATTAGATATTCAGGCTCTGATTTGGGTGGATGCAAAGACACTGGTAAATCCATACATTTTCCTTCTTGCTGGAGGTGCTGTGTCTTAGAAAAGTGTCAAGCAGACCATTATTGCAACATCCACAATGGAACCTGAATTTATAGCATGCTATAAAGCTACATCACAGGCATTATGGTTGAAAAACTTTATTTTCGGCCTTAGAATTTTCGATTCCATTTCAAGGCCATTGAGAATCTTTTGTGACAATTCAGCTGCAGTTTTCTTTTCTAAGAATAATAAAAGTGGCAGCCGAAGCAAGCATATCGACATAAAGTACTTGATGGTTAGAGACTATGTGAAGAAGCAAGATGTGAATTTTGAGCATGTTAGTACTACTTTGATGATTGCTGATCCTATGATTAAAGATCTGCCGGCTAATATTTTCAAGGATCATGTAACCCATATGGGGCTTAGTAGCTCAACTTAGTCTTGCTTTACTCTCTAACAGTTTGTCTAAACATTATGTTTATTTTGATATATATGACAGTGCACACTTTTGATTTTTCATGTATTATTTGTAATTATTAGATCAATAAAGTTGGACTCTGAATGACTTATATTAAGTTCATTCATAAAGTTGTTAGAAACTTTATTAGAATATATTGTGCATTGTAATACATGGAAGGAAGTGTTTGTTTAAAAGCATGACCGCCATGATTCGTGTAATAATATATTCTAGTTAAAGTGATTGTCGCATAACTTTTAGTTGAGTGATAAAATTTATGGCCATACTATATGTTATCTCTCATAAAGAATTATCTAATTTTAAATATGTGGGCCAAGTGGGAAAATGTAAGAAATTCATCGTCTCTTCTAGAGACTTCTAGTGTGGCCCACATATAAGAAAATAAATTATTTACCTTGTCTCCCAAATGAAATAATATATCAGATAATATTCTGTAGTTATGCATATATGGTAGTTTCTTTGATGGAGAAAAATTACAATATATTAAGAGTCCCTAGGGTAATAATAATTTATGGAGAAGTCCCTAAGGCTAAAGTATTTTGCCTAAGAGTCCCTATCCTTCCTATAAATATGCCTGTGACTCCATCAGTCTGGTATCTTACGATAGACACAGGCTTGAAGGCTCCATAGGTTTTCTGTCAAAATTTTACAAGGCAACTCTACAACACTTGAACAACTATGGCTGAAGGTACGTTCCTTGTTTAATTTCTGTTGCGTTGGCTCTGTGTTTGTATTGAAATTTCATCAATATTCAATTTGCTAGAAGATTGAAAGAGAGAAGCTATGTATTTAGCTTCTGCATTTGAAAAGCTATAGAGAACCCAAGCTTCCCTCAAGTTCCAGGTAATTATGAACCAGAGGAAAATGGGTTGAAAGATTGGTTTTGAGGAGGAAGAGTGGCATACTAATTGGCACCATTATATTCACTTGGGCAGGCATCCGTTCAAATTGCTACCGTTCTTTTATATTAATTATTATTGCAACCGTTTGACTTCTTATTAATTGTTTGCAGCTGTTTCAATCTTTTCGGAAGAACATTACATTTTTGTTTATCATATCAGAGAACATAATTAGAAAAATTTAGGGATAAATATAAAAAAACAAAAAAAAAAAGATAAATAGCTATTCTCATTTATGGAAGATGCCACATCAGATCTACTATGCCAAGCTTTATTATAATATATAGATATAGATTTTACTGGCTAGATCAGGTTTTTAAATTTGTCAAAGATTTGCTAGTAAGAATTACGAGCAAGGAATCTGATGAAATGATCAAGATATATACAAGCTGACCTGTACACCACCATTATAAAATATAAATAGAATAATCGATATACTCCTGCTTGTCTTGACTTAAAAAAAAAAAATTGTATTAGTTGAAAAACGGTATGGTCACATGAGACATTTATATCAGGTTAGTGAAGGAGAATGATGAGGGACAATTAAAATACCCACAAAATTTATGAGAGAAGGTACTGTACCTGATAGGAGGGAAAGAAGAAATAAACACGAGATGCATGAAGACCATAAAAAGGGAAGATTTATGTACAATTACAAATAAAAAAAATCAGCAGTATCCCTGATTATGCGCGATCACCTATTATTATCATAGCCGTTACGAGTAGTTTTAATATCGAGACATTACTATAGTTAATGATAATAACGGATAGGAATTAAGTAAGGGGAACTGTTACATCTGTATATCATTATATAAGGGCCCTTATCTTATTTTGTATGATCATCAGAATATTCACAAATATATGCAATCAGTCTATTACCTTTATATTTCTACTTGATTGAAGATTCTTATCCACATTTATTGGGAGACAATATCGTCCATCAATAAGATTTATTTCCTTCATTATTCATTTCAATTGTTTGTTTTATTCTCCCATTTTTGAAAAAGTGAAGTAAATTTGATTATTAGAAATCCGGTTTTATTTAATATTGACATTGACCCCAATTTTTTTTAAAAAAACAAATTAGTTTCGTTATCGAGAATCAGATAATATGTTCACGTTCTATATTTAATATCTTTAGCAACAAAGCATGTCAACTACTAACGAAATTATTCAAGTATATGGGGGAGTCCAAGAAATACAACAAGGTGGAAATCCACCACACCATATGCCCACGGCAACCCCACCACGCTCACATGACAATTCGCCTGAAGGGTATACTACTAGTAATGATCGACAACGAGTTGACGAGTAGACTAACGAGCAGGATAACTTGAGGCAAATGATTACTCTAGAAAACCCTCGTTCATGGCTAGATAATTCTAGGAAGTGGAGGAATACCGAACGATTCTGGAGATGGAGGATCAGGTACTCTAAATAATTTTAATTTATAAAGTTTGGTACTAACCTTGCAGAAATAGCTCAAGGAATAATTTGAGTGGATAGAACAGATACCTGGAGCGCCACCGATAATCAAAAGAATGGATATCGACAAATATTCGCAACACCCCTGGAAGCCAAGTGCAACACCTTTACCAATTCCCAAAAAGTTCAACATGCATGATATCCCTAAATATGATTGGTCCACTAACCCAAGAGACCATGTTACCATATTCACCACAGGGGTTAAGTGCAATGACTTAATCAAGCAAGAAATTGAATCAATCTTAGTGAAAACATTTGGCGAAACCTTCACAAAAGAGGCATTAACATGGTATTCACTTTTACCTGAAGATTCTATTGACTCTTATGCTGAGCTTGAAGATTCCTTGATAAAATCATATTCGACAGCCCAAAAAGTAGAAAAGAGAATGGAGGATATCTTCAAAGTAAAACAGGAAAGCACAGAAATTGCTTAGGGAATTCGTGGATAGATTCCAGGGGAAAGGATGATGTTACCATGTGTACCTGATTATTGGGCGGCTATGGAATTTGCAAGTAATTTGAATGAAAAAATTTTATACGCCACGAGAAGATTTAAAGAAAGTCTGTGAGAGTTTCCTGCAACTACTTAGAATAACATGTACAACATATATTGTACGAATTTACGAATAGAAAAAGATACGGTTTCCCAACCTAAGGTAAAAGAAATGCCTGGATCTAGATGTTCAGAGACGGAAAAGAGATCTAGAAAGTGCAGGTATGAGACATATATGGGGCCTGCCATATGAGATTCCCGATCTAAATAAGAACATGCACAATTTGATTCAATAGTGAGACAAAATGAGATGAGTTATTCTTCCTGATTCAAAACGGAGTGTTGACACAACTCGTTATAGTTATTCAAACTCTCAATCAAGAATAGGAGATTATAATTTCAATATCAGTACATAAGAGTTGGTAGCTAATCTAAGAGGAATGTGTGACAAGGTGTGATAGCCGAAAGAGATGAGGACAGATCCCATCAAAATGAGCCAGGAATTTTGGTGCGAGTTTCATAATGATCATGGCCATAGAACAATATATTGCAGGCTCTTACATAGAGAAGTTGAGTATCTATTGAAGCAAGGCTATATCACTGATCTGTTTAGTGAAAATGGAAAAAAATCTTATATGAAAAAATATGCAATAACTACCAAATTCTTGTCGCCAAAGAGAACGGTAAATGTTATAAATGGAATTGACGAAGTTAATGAGGTAACACAGACATCTAAATTTACCATTACCCAAAGGAAATGGGTTCGCAGGTTTTGTAAGGAGACAGTATAGTGTTTGATGACGAAGATGCGGATCACTTTGTTATCCCTCATAATAATGCAATGGTATTATCTTTAATAGTTTATAATACTAATGATAAATGAGTTTTGATTGACCCAGGCAGCTCAGTAAATATCATCCTACTGAGAGTAGTGAACGAGATGCAAGGTAATGATCAAATAATACCGAAGTCACGGTCGCTGTCTGGGTTTGATAATTCATAACATAAGTCTAGGGAGGCCGTGGATTCATGATATGAATGCGGTCCTCTCAATGTTGCATCAGGTGATTAAATTTTTATGACAGTGGGGAATCCGTCAAATCAGGAGAGATAGACAGCTATCACGAGATATCAATTCAGTTGCAATTGCCAATGCAACATTCGAGGATGGAGATACGAAATAATAATTACAGAACTCGATTGAGGATAATTCAGTGCTCACCTCAACTAGAAGTCCAAAATATAAGCTGATATAGATTCAAGGCCTGATATGATTCAAGAGCCAGAAGAAATGAAAATATCAAAATAGCCATGGAGGAGCTCGAAGCTGTTATATTATTTGTCCACTGATCTGACAGAAAAATTTACATCGAAACAAACTTGAACTTGGAAACAAAAGGTAAGTTAACTGAATTTTTACATGTTAATGCTGATTGCTTTGCTTGGTCGCTTTCAAACATGATAGGTTTACTACCGGAGGTAATGAATCATAAGCTGAATAAGGACCCATGGCACCCACCTATCAAACAAAAGAAAAGGAAGCAAGGAACATTTGAAATTCGAGTAATCTAAGATGAGGTATAAAAACCTCTAAAAATTGGTTCAATTTGAGAGGCAAAATACCCTGACTGGTTAGCTAATACTGTAGTAGTCCCCAAAAAGAATGAGAAGCGGTGAGTTTGTGTGAATTATATTAATTTAAATAAAGCTTGCCCTAAAGATTCATTTCCTTTACCACATATAGATCAATTAATTAATTCTACTGTAGGTCATGAAATTTTAAGTTTTTAGATGCATATTCTAGCCATAATCAAAGAAAGATGGATCCTCTAGATGAGGAAAGAACTTTGTTTATTACAGACAGAGGGACTTACTGCTACAAAGTTATACCGTTCGGTTTAAAAAATGATGGAGCAACGTACCAAAGAGTGGTGAATAAAATATTTCAAGAGCACTTAGAAAAAAGCATGGAGGTTTACATTGACGATATGTTAGTCAAATCAGCACAAGCAGATGACCATTCCCATCAGTTGAGTGAAACCTTCGATATTCTTTGCAAGTATAACATAAAGCTAAATCCAAAAAAGTACGCCTTTGGTGTCGCTTTGGTAAACTTTTGTGATTTTTAATTTCTAACAAGGGCATCAAATTAATTCCCTTCTAATAAAAGCAATTAAGAAAATACCTAATGTACTTACAAAAAAAAAAGAGGTACAACAATGAACATGTAGAGTAGCAGCTTTAGGAAGATTTATATCTAAATCTTCAGAAAAATACTTTAAATTTTTTTCAATATTAAAAGAGCAAAATTAATTTGAATGGACTCATGCGCGTCAACAAGCTTTGAAGGATTTGAAGTCATATTTATCGAAACCTCCCATGTTAGCAAAACCAAGGGACGAAGAAAAATTACTTGTTTACTTAGCTGTCACAAGTGGCAGTAAGCGCGGTGCTCATACACGAAGACAAGGGTTAGAAATCTCCAATTTATTATGTTAGAAAATTGTTATTAGATGTCGAGACGCAGTATCCTCATTTAGAGAAACTTGCATTAGCATTAATTATAGCATCAAGAATGTTATGAACCTATATTCAATGTCATCCTATTTTTGTTATTACTGCTTTCCCACTAAGAAATATGTTGCACAAGCAAGAGTTATCAAGGATGTATGCTAAATAGGCCATAGAGATTAGTGAATATGATATTATCTATTAGCCTAGAATTTCCATAAAGTCTCAGGTACTAGCGAATTTTGTAGTAGATTTCAGCTCGAACCTACTTCCCGAAGTAGAAAAAGAGGTACGAGTGATTTTCGGATCTAATATGGAGACTTGGACCGTATATAACGGTGAGTCGTCAAATGTAAAATGAGCAGGTTTGAGAATTATTTTAATTTCACTTTCGGGAGAGGTTATAAGAAAAACAATAAAGTGTTATCCAATTACTAACAATGAGTCATAGTCTAAATCTCTGATGGTAGGTTTAGAACCCATGAGAGAGCTTGGGATTGAACAAATCAAAATCAAAAGTGACTCGCAGCTGGTAGTAAACCAAATGCAAGGGAGTGCGGAAAGAGAGACGCAAATGCAGCAATACCTGGAAAAGGTACGAGAATTACTAAGGCAGTTCTAGACATGGAATGCTATCCAAATACCCAAGGAGGAAAATGCAGAAATTGATGCATTGGCAAATCTGGGGTCTGTGACAGATGTGTCAAATGCAAAAAATGCGATTGTGATGCACCAGTTCCATTCAGTCCTTGATCAAACCAAAAATAAGGTAAATCAATAATATAACTTGGAATTGGAGAAATGATTTTGTGAATTATTTGTAATATGGAATTTTACGCGAGGATAAGAAGAAATCCCAATTGCTACGAATGAAAGCTACTCAGTATTGCTTAATAGAGTGTATCTTAAAATGTTAGGAGGACCATTAGCATGGTGCCTTAGACCAACACAAGCTGAATATGTGATGAGAGAAGTGCATAAGGAACACTGCGGTAATCATGCCAGGGGAAGATCGTCGGTGAATACACTAATAAGAGTGAGGTACTATTGGTCAAAAATGGAAGATGAAGCGAAAACTTTTGTAGCAAGATGCGATAAATGCCAGTGGTATACAAATAATATGCACTGACCAGCGGAGTTGATCCTTTTAATAATATCACCGTGGCTATTTATAAAGCGGTAGATGAATATCATGGGTCCTCTACCTCAAGCCAAAGGAAATGTACGATTTTCGTTAATTCTAATGGATTATTTTTCAAAGTGGGTAGAAGTAGGTGCCTTAAAACAAGTATGAGAAAAGAATGTTATAGACTTCATTTGGAGAAATATAATATGTCGATTTGGAGTTTCAAAGCAAATTGTTTGCGATAATTGGCCACAACTCATAGGTGCGACGGTTACTGATTTTTTAAAATTTGAAAAGTTAAAAGAATTGCTTCAGCACCCTATCATCTCGTAGCTAACTGATAAACTGTGTCAAAAAATAAGATCATTTTCAATAATCTAAAGAAGCGATTAGAATAATCAAAAGGCAAGTGTCCAAAAGTGTTACCGGGAGTACTAGAGGCTTACTAAACAACAGAGAAAATAGGCACGGGAGAGACACTATTTTCGATCGTTTATAGGACTGAGGCCTTAATTCCAATGAAGATAGGAGAACCGAGTACATGATACACATATACAAATGAAGCATCATATGAGGAAGAACTTCGTACAAATTTAGATTTGATAGAAGAGAGAATGGATGCAACTTTGGTTCAGATGGCAGCACAAAACCAGAAGATCGAATGCTATTACAATAGGAATTCAAACATAAGATATTTTAATATGGGGGACTTTGTCCTTAAAAAAGTATTTCGATCAACACAGACGACAAATGTAGGAAAGTTGAGCCCAAATTGGGAAGACATATCGAGTTAAAGTTATTTCTGGAAATGGAGCGTACGAGTTGGAAACTATGGACAGAAAGGTGTTACCACCCCATTAGAATGCAGTTCACTTGAAGAAGTATTAATTTTGAGGAATCTAGTACCCATGGTCAAGTATCATAAAAGTTTACTTTTTTACTTTGTTCATTTAAGTTTTACTAAACAATTCAGATGATAAGCAAAGAGCTAGCCCATACCAGATGATCATATTAGACCCGAAAGACATGTAGAATACTTAATTATTTCTGGTCTAAGTTACAAGGATTATGATGAAAAGGGTTAAGCGGTCATCGTTTAAAAGTTTGCTCCGAGTCCCTTGTGTATTTCCTATTTCGGTGAAGGACCAAAGTAAAGAGTTCATCCAGTGTTTGAGATTTCATGGTTTAATGCTCAAACACAGGGGGACTATGTATATGGGGAAATACACAAAGGAATAGGATGTACACCACAAAAGCATAGCTTAGCTAATGGTAAAACCTTGAAGAAAATTTAAAATTTTAAAGCTCGCAGAAGCAATGGGAAGTAAAGAGTTGAAGAACCTGCAGAAAACTCCCACGATCTTTTAGGTTAAAGTTAGTCACGGGGTAAATATACTCGTACTTGTAAATCTAACATAAATAAAGTAGTTATGAAAATATTGTACATAAATATTTGTTTGAGTTCAAATAAAACTTCTTCAAATTACTTCATGTTTAATATCTTTGTACCAATATGAAGATATAACGTCATCTTCATTTGAGTTGTTAGTATAAAAAGATCCTCTTTCATGAAAAAGGTCGTTCTTGTTCCCGCCGTTGCATATTAGAGAATTCAATTATGAGTAAAAGCTCAAAAACAAAAAGAGCAAAACGCATAATATAAGATATGCAATGAAACAATGTTAACCTTAACATCCCCAAAAAAAGGGAATGAAAAGTTTCCAAAAATCCACTTCAAGCAAAAATAAAATATTTCATAAACACAAAAAAAAGAGTAAATTTTAGGTGAAGGCCGGTGAAAAAATAAGAAGCATTTTCACTAGGGGTGGAAGAATAAACTTGAGAAGTTGAAGGTTGGGCATCGGCTTGATTAGCTGTCGCACCGTCTTCATCACCTTTGGAACTTTCATCCTCATGTCTTGAAACATTTTGATGTTGCTGAGTCTTTTCAATTGACTCTTTAGCTTTGGCAATCTCAGCCTCTAGGTCAAAACCCTCCTAGTTAGCCTCGATCAAATTCTCAAGACAGGTGTTTAAAAAGCCCAGCTAACATCAAGTGTTAGTTTGTCTTTGAAAAAATGATAGTCTTTCTCCAGTTGCTCTATCTCTGCCCTCGGGCCTTATTTTTTAGCTTTCGAGGCTCCATAAGATGCCTTTAAGGGTTCAAGAGTGTCCTTAAGGAACCTAACTTTATCAGAAGAGGCACAAAGATCCTCTTGAGCTTGAGTAAGCATTTGAACTATTTCACCGGCGTATATCTCCTTCTGATTTAGAAGTTTCTTTAGGATCCGAATCTCCTCAGTAGCCCTAGAAAGTTGCTCAACAAAAAAAATGAGGATTCTAGTCTATCTTTGTCTTTTTCAACTTGATTCGAAGAAGCCTTCAAAACAACGCCAATTCAACAATTGTAATTTTGGGCTGCTGTTCCAAAGCCTATTCTTTCTTCTACTAAGGCCTCTTTTTCAAGATGAAGGCTTTCACATTGTTCCTTCCAGTTGTCAGCCTCTGTACGTAGCTCTTCCACTTGCTGCTCAGTCAAAGATATCCTTCTTATAAGCCCCGCACCTGTTAAATTGATCCACACAATGACAAGGTAGAAAGGTTACAAACCTCTCAAGAACGCCTCTTACCTTCAGATTTTATGAATCTTCATTCTCTCAAATTAAAAAGAGGAGATACACACACATAGAAAGAGGGAGGACAGTGAGCAACAACGGATAGAGGGGAGAAAGCAAAGAAATTTCCCATACAAATGCACTGTAATTTTCACTCCAAAATGAGAATTCACTCAAGACTACTTTGAAGGGAAAAGATCAAACCATAGCTTCTGAAGCAGGTCCCCACCGTAGCACCACCCATTTCGCCGTCAATCACCAAAATCAAATTCACCACTGTCATCTTTTTGCCGGAACTGATTCACTCACATACGACACCGGACGGAGTCGATTTGGCGTCTTAGTCGAGCTGAGTTTCAGTCCAAATTCTTGCTCGCACTTAACAAGTTGTCGCACTTTGAGTTGAACGATGAGGTTTCCGATTCAGGTTTCTGTTTGTACCATTATTGTTGTAACCGAGATGGCATCGCACCTTGAGGTCCACTCTCATCTTGATCCTGTTAATTGATATGTCAATAATTTTGTGTTGGCATTGCTTATTATTAATTCTCTGTTGAGCGTCATGCTAGATTGAAATATATAAAAAATGCTTCTGCTTATTTGTGTTAGTTTAGATATGAGATGAATGGTGTTAAATTACAAACAACTCACTTGCATTTAAGTGTTAAGGTGCTATTTTTAAAAGAACTTTGTTGTTGAAAAAATGCTTTCTGCTTATCTGTGTTAGTTCATGCTAGATTGAAATCTAGTCTAGATAGGAATATAGAGTCGTTTTTTTTTTCGATTCCTTTAAGCTAAGTATTAATCGTGCTTTTTTTTAGTAAAATTTCATGTAGATTGTGTATTATTTGATATCATTGATTACATGTCTAATTTTAATTGTTGAGGATTTTATATGATTAAGCTTTATAATTGCCTATTAGTATGGACAATGTGTAAATCTGGGGCTTATCCAAATGAGGCTTTTTTTATTTTTACTCTTTCAAATGGTTGGGTCATTGGGCCAAGTTTTACTTAATAAAGCTACTCTATATGGCCTAAATTAGTAGATATTAAAATAACTCAAAAGATGGATTAGTCGCAAATTTTTCTAAAAGATGGATTAGTCGCAAATCTCATAACCCATGGCACACATGTAATTCATTTTAAGTCTTTAGAAATCGAGGCATGTCATTTAGTCGAATTTCCACGGCCCTCGCAAATTTGGAAGTGCGTAGTTGCTTTAGGCACGCTATTTTTAAAATTAATTTCCTAAACTCGGGTGTGCATTTCATGTGACCCAAATTCAAATCTCAACAACGTTAGATAAAACGTGTCGTGGACCGCGGGTGCATTTCATGTGACGTGGTTCAAGATGTGTTTTAGATAACGTTGAATCTTCCTAAAACTAATTTAAAAGCGGTTAAAGTTTAAAATTGCACCATAGGCTAAAACATGTATTAAAATCAAATAATAGGCCAATTATAATAGTTTAAGCGACCGTGCTAGAACCATGGAACCCGGAAATGCCTAACATCTTCTCCCGAGTTAACAGAATTCCTTATTCAGAATATTTGGTTCGCAGACTTCACAAGGAAAGTCAATTTTTTCTCGATTTGGGATTTAAAATAAACCGGTGACTTGGGACACCAAATAATCTATCCCAAGTGGCGACTCTGATAAATAAATAATCCCATTTCGAATAATGTCACTTAAATTGAAAAAACTCCCTTATATACTACCCACTGGGGGTGTGGTAAAAAAGGAGGTGTGACACACGCAACTTGTATGAAATTTCCTCAGAAAATGGGAAACAAAACACACAGAATAGGATATAAGGGACTATAATTATCATCTCACCGTTGCGGCGTGCAACCCGATCTAAACAATATGCCCATGGAGGTGTGCCACCCGATCAACACACAAAATTCACATAAGGAGATACACATTGAGCTAAATTTCTCATTACAACACAATACCGAATATCTCTCACAAGCTTACGAAGTGCCTAATACCATCCCAGATGGGACATATAGCACCATAAGCTAATAAACTCAAGCACAACTGATGTGCGATATATGTTCTGAAACTAAAGAGCCATCCTATTCACATTACACTATCGCTACGCAAAACCTCCGCACATAAGACATTTACCAAGTTATGCAACTCACACGGCAATTAGAATTACATGAAATAGGCGACGACGAAATAACATCCAACGTCCGGATACTCCTCCATAAGGAGAGCTATGTTGAAATGAAAACATTCGGCCTAATATAGAGCCCATATTCATATTTAAATCCATCCACGGACCTCAAGCCGATTCTGATCGTATCGAATTAGGCCAATAATCTTTTCTGGGTCCATAATAACTCCTTTTCCCATAAAACACAAGAACAACCATCATAACCAAAGTAATCCTCCACAATCCACAACCCAATAAACCGAGTGCTCCCCAGATATAAATTCTCAAATCACCACAACCTTCATACTTGGTTTCATTCTCCAATCAATCCAGTGTCTACATGCCATGATTATACAATCTTCAGCAAGTCTGCACATCTAAACCATCAGCTGCACTAACGCTGAAAAGCGATCAAGAATCCATATCCAAGATGCAATGCCTCTTTCACAAAACACTGATCTCAGGTGACGCTGAAGACAATGCCAGCTTACTATAAATATTCAAATCCCTTTCACGCTCATCTGAGCTCGTGACATCCTTGTCAACACCAAACCGCAATCTTGATCCTCACTTTTAAATTTTATACTGCTCACTGCACCTAACAAGCTGGCATGCGATAGTACAAGAATTTCATCACAACTCATGAACCACTAACATGGTAAACACTTCCTCACATGGAAACTTCTTACTTAACTCATTCCAAGAGAACCATAGCGACACACGAGTGAATTCTCATAACCGTAGAACATTCAAATCCTCAAGTAGTGGCCTAAACCACCACAACTCATTATGGGATCCACCTACACATAACAAGCCATAATACTAGAATACTTCCGAATAAAATCAATTACGGTGGCCCACAAGCCTCACACGTACCATCACAAATCACTTGCATAACTTAATCATGCTGAAGGAACTGATCACTGCCACCAGTATGCCAATTCAACCATGGCTAACCAATCCAACCTCTTCCAACTAATCCTTAATTGTCTTAGAATAATAATAACTTCATTCAACACATAATTCACTCAACCCGAGTGGCCTTGTAACACGAGACCATGTCGTCTCAAATCCCAAGAACCACCTCATACCTTTCTTGTGCGCATATTCGCAGCTCGACTATACATCCATTCTGATAATTCCTCTACGATTCCGAAGTTTTCTCCTCCCAATGAAATCAAAACATCATAGAACATTCTGAGCCTCTTATCATAAGCTGCTTCACAAGCTCGATTCTTAAACATACTACGGGCTTGAATCCCTAGGCGCCGCATTTTTAACCTTTGAATTCACTAGGACCATTATTGAGAGTCACCCACTCTGATATGGTCCCCAATATAAACAACTACAAAGCTCCGCTAGCACATGACCCCCCTCAAAGAAGCACCCGGCCGAATCACCTTCCTTGCAACTCACTTCTATGCGAAGCATAATTCCTGAGTTTTCTCAAAGCCTGAGCATGAATCGATGATGCCAATTATAGAACACATTCTTCAATTTCTTTACTCAAATTACTACGGATGTTCTCTTTCCTTTGCCGAAACAACTTACCAATACGTTAATAACCTGAAACCTCATAAGAAGATAATCATACAACCCAATCGTAGGCGGTGGGACTCTCCCACTTAGCTTGAAGGACCATTACCCAACTCTGGAATCCAACAAGATTCTTTCTTCATTGTTTACATGATCTAGCACAACCAACCCGCCAAGCTCCTCGAAAGCTTTTTATAAACCATTTATGAATACTCTGAATCATTAACCACATTCATATGTCCGAGCTCCTCACCAGATAGCTAGTAGGAATATTCGCAGAAGCTTCGCCAACCACGTGACCGCTGATCTGCTCACAGGAGATTACCAACATGTGGAGATTACACGCCGACATCTTTCAACGGCACTGCACAAGGCATCATCATTACGTCATTCATAACCCATCATGAGCCTGTGCTCATCCACCAGTTGTACTAGTTCGTTCACTTCTTAAGGACATCAACTAAATGTGCGACAATATCTTCCAATTCAAAGTTATGTTGTATCCTTCTTCATATCAAGCAGCTCATTTTTGTCATATCAAATTCTCCCATCGTTATGCTAGCCAATATTTCAAATTAAGCCCATAGACTCAATCACCATCCACTAAAAATACGAAATCACTCCAAACTTTCCTCAAAGGTGTAGTTATCGTGCCACTGAATCCACGTGCTGCTCTGCCACTCTCCCATTTTGGAACCCTCTTCTTTAAGCAACTATTCAACTTCTGCTTCTTACACCTGGCGTTCTAGAAGATTAACCACCACATGACACCTTCCACACGTCCTTCCTCATCCTTTGCTGCTCAACTGATGCCTTAGATCAAAATCTATCTCGGTATCACTTGAACCAACAGAATGCTTCTAACCTTTAAACCTTTCCGCATATCATCTTTCTCGAGTCGTCAGCATTAGAAATACACATTCAATCTTGAACCATCATACCCCGCGATCTATGACAGGCGCTTCTCCAATACTATATTACAATATCCTACCCCAAAGGCGTATTGTAGATGGTCTTCACACCGGCGAACTTAGTACATTCAACAAGGACAACGACACCTCATCACAGATGAAAATTCCACCACGCTTGCAAATACCAAGCCTCGTTACTCCATCAACCCAACTATGAACATTCTTAGCCTGATTGCTTTTCACCTGCGAGGAATAAAATATCGAATCTCTAAATCATGCATGAAGTAAACCCCTCTTCAAGTCATTCAGTGCCCAGACACATAGGCAAGCATCCAACCATCACATCAATACCGCACGACAACCGTTCATAAGCATCATGGCAACTTGTGCCTAGCCTCAGAGCTCTTAGAAGTACGACTACTGAGCTGAAATGACAGAATATCCTTCCACAAGGCGACGACAATAGTCAAATCAACTACGCAGGGAGAAGCATCCCCCACCACCTCTGTAGTACCTTTAAAATTTCTCAATTCCTGATTTATAATAAGAGCTTCACGCATAAGATCGATTGCGAAGGAAACAATGGCATAAGACTCAAAGGAATCAAATCGCATGATGAGGAAATCAAGAAGGAAAGTGCTCCTAACAGCCCTATAGCCTCCCAAAAAAAAGGTACAGAGGTCTCCGTACTAATCCGCGAGACCCTACTTGATTTGATCATGACTCGTGAGACCTAAGGGGAACCTAGTACTTTGATACTATGTTGTCGTGACCCAAAATCCACTGAGGGTCGTGATGGCGCCGGACACCATTGTCAGGCAAGCCAACACTAAATAACTAGTAATTTCTCGTTTTAGATATTTTTGAATTCACTTTTTTTTATACATTTAAACAATAAAGAAGAAATTCCATTGAATAAATAATAATATCTTTAACAATTTAAAAATACTGAATAATCCCACAGACAACCCAGAACCAGGTGTAACAAGTGCATGAGCAATTACTAAGGAATCGAATAAAGTGCAATAACTGTTCGGAATACAATTTGGACAGAACGTAAATACAATACACTGAAAGAGACTATACTGGCTGCGGGTTACCTCGAGAAATGCAGCTCGCCTAGTCCCCATACCATCCTTGCTGCTACGCCTAGTAGGCCACTAGAAATACATATGCACGTGCAACAAAAATGCACAGCAAGTGTAGCATGAGTACAAAATCAAAGTGTACTCAGTAAGTATCCAGTCTAATCTCGAAGAAGTAGAGACGAGAAATCGACTTCGACACCTACTAGTGGTCCAGTAATGATACGTCAATAATAATAAACCGAGGATTTTTATAAACAAGATTGTAATTCAATAGAATGAAGCAAGTAAATAATTCTTTCTTTTATATGAAATTCCCAAATTTCTTTTCATCATTTATATATTTTCAAGCCGGGAAGAAACAATATCAACTTCAATAAATTTCAAGGCAAGGAATACAAGTATGCGCAAATCATGCCGAGGTTGTACGGCCCGATCCAACAATATTTAAATTGTGCACTGTCAGCGAGTCGAATGGCCCGAATCATAGATACATCTATTACCCCGCTCGCGAATAATACATGCGACACGGTCAAATATAAATAAATACTCCAAACATGCAATCAAGAAACCATCTGGGAATCAATTATCCAACAAAAGGAAACTCTTTTTTTAAAAGTCAAGAAACGATGTCTTGATTTTTATAAATTCATTTATACATTTCAATATGTTTTAAGCATTTCAATTTGACAACAAAATTGCAAATATTACAAGTAAAGCATGCTTTTAGGTCCTAGACTATTTGGACTTAAGCATAATAGTAGCTACGCACGGACTCTCGTCACCTCGTGTGTACGTAGGCCCCATAAATAGGAGTACATGACCAATTAACTCACCTATGGGGACAATTTCCTCTTACAAGGTTAGAAAAGAGACTTACCCAGCTCGATCCGAAGTTCCATAACTGGCATTTAACGCCATTTCAAAGACGCAAATCAATGCACAATGCTCTAAAACTAGTCAATAATCATGCGAATCCATTAATATATGTTCAATTACTCCTAATGATCCAAATTATGACAATTCCTAACCCCGATCGAAAAGTTGACAAAAATGCCTTCAGGCCCAAGTGCCTGGATTCCAAATTTTTTTTCAAAGATAAAGTTCCCCATAACCTCACGAACTCAAATATATAATTTACTCTCAATTTCATATCCAAAATCGTGGTCAAAATCCAAAAATACCAATGTTCTAGGTTTTCCCTCAAACCCCAAGTTTCAACCAATTTCCATACTTTAATCCGTAATAATACTATGTATATAACTCACAAGGGGTGGAATTAACTTACCTCATGTTTGACGATGAAATCATCCTCTTCAAAGGCTCCAAAATCGCCCAACCAAGAAGAAAATGGAGGATAATAAGCCAAATCCCGATTTATAAAGAGCTCACTACCTCCAACACTTCCGCACCTGTGGTCACTTAACCTCTTCTGCGGTTCTGCAGGTACGGCATATAGCCCACTTCTGCGATCCTCCTCCAGCCCCTCCACTTCGCATCTGCATCTTCTTCACTGCAGGTGCGGTCACGCTTCTGCGGCGGGGCGGCCGCATCTGCGATCCTAGCACTCCCAGTCAAAGTCGCATCTGTGAGCCTCATGGCTGCTTCTGTGGCTCCGCACCTGCGCCCAAAACTCGCAGGTGCGGTTACACCAGATACCAACTGCTTCAATTCTTCATCAAATTCTAAATTTTAATCCGTTAACTATCTAAAATCCACCCGAGGCTCCCAGGACCCTATCCAATCACACCAACCAGTCCCAAAACACATTACAGACTTGCTCGAGGCCTCAAATCATATCAAACACTGCTAATATCGTGAATCGACCTCCAATCCAAGCTTAGTGAACTTTAGAATTTCAAACTTCTACATTCGATGCCGAAACCTATTAAATCAAATTCGATTTACCTCAAATTTTGCACAGAAATCATATTCGGCATTACGGACCTACTCCAACTTTTGAAATCAGAATTCGACCCTAATATTAAAAAGTCCACTTCCGGTCAAACTTCTCAAAAACCTTCAAATTCCTATCTTTAGCCAAATGACTCCAAAATGTCCTACAAACCTCCAAATTCACTTCCGATCGCGCTCCCAATACTAGAATTACCATACAAAGCTATTCCCAGAATCGAAAACCCAAATGGATATTGATAACACTGAAATGCACTTCAACCCAAACTTATGAAATTCCTCCAAAATGCTAAATCCCACAATAGGAGACAAAACGCTCCTGGATCATCCAAAACCCAGTCCGGGCATACCACTAAGTCCGAAATCATCATACAAACCTGTTTGAAGGTAAATTCTAAGTTCGTTTACTCAAAAATCCAATCTTAGTCAATTCTTTCATCTTAAAGCTTTCAAAATGAGAATTTTATTTCCAAATGAACTTCGAACTTTCCAGAATTCAATTCTGACCATGCGTACAAGTCATAATACTTGAAGTGAAGCTACTCAGGGCTTCAAATTGCTGAACGACATGCTAGAGCTCAAAATGACAAGTTGGGTCGTTACATTTCCCATTCACCCGCTTTAAGCTACACCGAGCTTAAAACTCCAACAATCCCCCACATGAATGGAGAATGTATATAAAATAAAGGAATGCACAGACGCGTGTGTGTTTTACATGCAAGAATTAATTGCATCTGGATAAGTAGATTTCCCTTTGAACTTTCCGTGGTGACTTATATCAGATATACTCGGTCAATAGGTAGATTTGATATCTTTGAACCGTGATTCTTTATTGTATACCTAGACAACATAAGTCACACAATCAATTCATAATCATCTATGGTTCTCACTATTGTGTTCGTTTCAGCCATGAACGCCGCCCCGTTTCATGAGTGCTTAGAGAATGGACATTTACTTTCATTCCTCTTGAAATAGCTTACACTTCACACTCACATAGGTAATTTCTAAATGTTTAATCCTATAGACATACTATCCGGTCACATCTTGCCAGACTTAATAAATCATTAAAACTCTTTAAGCTTTATTGATTCATCAAAAAACCTTAATGCTTTACCTCGATCAGTGAACATTGTCTTTATCACGAGAATGAGTTGATTTATTTGACAATGTTAAACCATCATTCATAACTTTGTTTGATCTTTTTGAACCTAGCTCGTGAGATCTCAAGCCTGATAGGTAGTGCTACCGCCATGATGACTTGTCCTAGACCTTAACCCCATTCTCTTTGATGATCTTTCAACTTCCTCTCTAGATATGCCTTTTGTAAGTAGATCTGACACGTTATCTTTTGACTTTACGTAGTCAATCGTGATAACACCATTGGAGAGTAGTTGTCTAACGACATTGTATCTCCGTTGTGTATGATGAAATTTTCCTTTATATATTACGCTCCTAGCCCTGCTTAACTGCTTGACTATCACAATGTATAGGTGCCAAAGGTTTGGGCAAAAATGTAATATCTTCTAAGAAATTTCAGAGCCATTCAGCTTCTTCACCGGCCTTATCTAAAGCTATGCATTCAGATTCCATTGTAGAACGAGCGATGTACGTTTGTTTGGATGATTTCCATGAGACTGCTCCCCCCTCTCCCCCTCCGCCCCTCCCCCCATTGTGAAAATATATCCACTCGTGGATTTAACTTCAGATGATCCATGATCTAATTTGCATCACTATATCCCTCAATCACTAAGGGATATTTGTTATAATGCAAAATATAATTTTGGGTATGTTTCGGATACCCCAAAACTCGTTTCATTGCCATCCAATGTATTTGATTGGGATTGCTTGTCAACCAACTCAGTTTGCTAATAGCACATGCTATATCTGGACGAATACAATTCATAATATATATCAAACTTCCTAATACTCTTGCATAGTCTAGTTGTGTCACTTTCACCTTCATTATTTTGAAGTGCATAGCTCACGTGAATTAGAGTCTTGGCAATCTTGAAAACTAAAAACTTGAACTTGTCAAGTACTTTTTCAATGTAATGAGACTATGATAATGCTAGACCTTGTGGAGTCTTATGAATTCTGATTCCTAAGATCACGTCAGCAGCTCCTTAGTCTTTCATGTCGAATCTTCTTGCCAACATGCGCTTAGTAGCATTTATATCTGCCATACTTTTGCTCATTGTCAACATGTCATCAACATATAAACAAACAATGACTTCATGACCTGGAGTATTTTTTATGTAAACACATTTGTCACACTCGTTGATTTTAAACCCACTTGCCAACATTGTTTGGTCAAATTTGGCATGCCATTGTTTGGATGCTTTTTTAAGCTCATAAAGCGACTTAATAAGTTTGCACACTTTCTTAAGTTTGCATACTTTCTTTTCTTTACCATGAACCAAAAAACCCTCAAGTTGTTCCATGTAAATCTCTTCCTCACTTATCCATTTAAGAAAGTTGTTTCAACATCCATTTGATGGATTACAAGACCATACATGACATTAGTGGCACTAACATCCTAATAGATGTTATCCTCGTTACTGGCGAGTAAGTGTCAAAGTAATCAAGGCCTTCCTTTTGTCTATGACTTTTAACAACAAGTCTTCACTTATATTTGTCAATAGTGCCATCAATTTTCATTTTCTGTTTCAAGATTCATTTCGAACCGAAAGGCTTATTTCCTGAAGGAAAACCAACCAATTCCCATGTATGGTTATCCATAACTGATTGAATCTCACTATTGATTTCCTCTTTCCAAATTGCTAAATCAGAAGATGACATAACTGCTTTAAATATTTGAGGCTCATTTTCAAGCAATAATGTCACAAAATCTTGCCCAAAGGAAGTAGATGTTCTTTGACGTTTGCTACGCCTTGGATATTCTACACTTGGAGTATTTTCCTACGGTTCTTCTCGAGGTTGTTTAGGTCTTTCACTTAATGAATAACATTCAATTTTATACGGACATATACTTTCAAATAATTTAGTATTATCTAATTCCATAATCGTATTATCATGAATTTCGGGATTATCGGATTTATGAACCAAAATCCGACATGTTTTACTGTTTGTAGCATATCCAATGAAAACACAATCTATGGTTTTTGGTCCGATATTAACCCTTTTAGGTAGAGTAACTTTTAACTTTGCTAGACACACCCCACACTTTGAAATATTTCAAGTTGGGTTTTCTTTCTTTCCATTTTTCATATGGAATAGATTGCGTTTCACTGTGAGGTACTCTGTTGAGTATTCGGTTAGCAGTAAGGATAGCTTCCCCCCACAAACTCTGCAGTAATCTGAAACTTATTAATAAAGAATTTATCATTTCCTTTAATGTTCGATTTTTTCTTTCCACAATTCCAATGGATTAAGGTGTGTAAGGTGCAGTAGTTTGATGGATAATTCTATATTCCAAACATATTTCTGCAAACGGAGATTCATATTCTCCACCCTTATTACTTCTAATCATTTTGATCTTTTTATTAAATTAATTCTCCACTTCATTCTTGTATTGCTTAAATGCTTCAATTGCTTCATCATTACTATTAAGCATATAAATATAACAATATCGAGTGCAATCGTCAATAAAAGTAATAAAATACTTTTTCCCACCTCGAGACGGTGTTGACATCATATCACAAATGTAAGTATGAATTAAGTCTAAAGGACTTGAATTCATTTCAACAGACTTATAAGGATGTTTTACAAACTTAGATTCAACACATATTTGACATTTTGATTTATTATACTCGAATTTAGGTAATAATTCTAAATTAATTAACTTCCGCAAGGTTTTGTAATCGACATATCCTAAACGAATACGCCATAAATCATCTGACTGCAATAAATAAGAAGAAGCTGAAATTTTATTCATACTATCATCAACCATTATATTGAATTTGAAAAGGCCCTCTGTGAGGTAGTCTTTTCCAACATATATTTTATTCTTTCTTACAACAAGTTTATTAGAAACAAATACACATTTGAATCCATTCTTCACAAGTAAAGAAGTAGAAACCAAAATTCTTCCTAATAGTAGGAACATGAAGAACATTGTTGAGCGTTAACACCTTGCCGGAAGTCATTTTCATGAATATCTTCCCATAACCTTGAATTTTGGATATTGCGTTATTTCTCATGGAAAGCTCTTCTTCGGGACCAGCAGTAAAATAAGTCACAAATGCTTCTTTTATAGCACAAACATGTCGAGTGGCTCCAGAGTCAATTCGGATTTCCAACTAGGTTGCAGTCTGAAAGTATTGCACACAGATCATCAATGTCATCTTTCTTTTCCGCTATGTTGGCCTGTCCCTTCTTCTTATCCTTTTTTGGGAGACTACAATCAGGGGCTTTGTGACAACTTTTCCAAAATTATAGCAGCTGCCAAAAAATTTCTTTTTGTTCTGCTCCTTAGTCTGTCCAAAAGACCTCTTCCTTTTCTTACTTTTTGGAGTAGTCTCCTCAACAATATTAGCTCCCATGATCGTTGAATTTCCATGAGACTTCTTCTTGGCTGTTTTTTGTCTTCCTCAATCTTGAGACAAATCATAAGATCTTCCAACTTCATTTCTTTGCGCTTGTGCTTAAGATAATTCTTGAAATCTCTCCATGAAGGAGGCAATTTTTCGATCATTGCAGCCACTTGAAATGCTTCATTCACGACCATACCTTCAGCAATAATGTCGTGAGAAATAAGTTGAAGCTCCTGACTTGGGTTCCAACAGTTTTGTTGTCTATCATTTTTTGGTCTAGAAACTTGGCAACCACGAACTTCTTCAAACATGCATCTTCAGTCTTGTACTTCTTCTCAAGTGCATCCCATAATTCTTTCGAAGTATTCATCACACTATACACATTGTACAAGTCATCATATAAAGAGCTTAAAATATAGCCGTTGCAAAGAAAATCTGCCTGTTTTCTCGCCTCAACTATCATGAATTTATTGTTGTCCAACATGTCCGCAGCAGGCGCAGGAAGTTCTTCACTGGTGAATTTTTGCATACCAAGTGTGGTAAACCAGAAGAACACCCTTTGCTACCATCCTTTGAAGTTGGCTCCAGAAAATTTCCTCGGTTTCTCGGCCGGTGGAACAGCAGTCCGACTTGACGAGGCTATCATCGTTTCCGCAACAGTCGAAGAAGAATTTCCGTTATCAATTGTCATTTCTCATTGTCAACAATAGAAGAGTCTAATTAATGGCAAAATCAGAACAGTAAACAATATTGTAATTAACAATAAATAGTATGTATGATAAATAGAAACCAAAGTTTTTATATACTGTTTCACAAAAAATGATGAAGTTTTTATGTTCTTCAAATCGTTTTCTGAATTTCAATACTCTGATGAAGTTTTTATATCTTCAAATCAGAATAGTAAAACTCAGAAGGAGTGAAAAACCACACAGCTTTTAATCTCCATAAATAGAATACATAATATAATAAATAATTTCCTTAAGATTGTTATTAAATCTGTATTGATGTAATAATTAATAAAAATATTAAACTTTCTGAAATAGAAACAGAAACAAAAAGTTAGTAAAACCAATTTGACGAAATAAATTCTAAAAAACAATGTAGAAATAAATCGAGCATACTGAATACACAGTGTGTTAAGAAAATTATTTCCCTCAAGTACCCGATGTGCTGGAATATATCCTCCCAAATATAGAACAATTTAACTCACCAGTATATTGGTACTAAAAATTCCGGTGAACTTCGAAGCATTTAATGGTCGTAAAACACACTAGAAAATATTGTGCTTAAGAAGAAGAAGAAGATAATCATAAAATTTAGTAAATAAAGATTCTGGGATTCAAGGCATATTTATAGACCATTTGACACTGTTTCTGGAAAGGTTTTCAACCTTTCGAAGCAGCCATAACTGTTGGAATAGTTGGGAAGAAATATTGCGAAAAAATAAAAAACGGATTAAAAATAATCCGGGAAAGAAAATGTACCGGACCGGGTCGCAGGTCAAGGGTTATTCCATATTGAATTTTTTTTAATTAATTAAATAATTGAAAGGAATTTTGCCATAAAAATTAATCAATCAATCTTTGACCGAAGTCGAAGCCGAAGCCGAGCGAGCGACTACGACAGTCCGAGGCTTACCTTCTTCTTAACTCTTTAAAATCTAGAAGAAGAGCAATTGTATAATAATAAATAAACTATTCGTCCATGCGAACAAGTGCGGGACTCACCAGGAACTATCAACTCGTGTACTCTGATTAACGAAATCCTTACTCGCGTCAACTGCTTTCTCTGTATAAAAAATAGCGGGGAGTGAGTCACTAGCGCAGTGAGTAATAACACTTAACCACAACCGTTTTTTTATTGGGGAAAGTCAGAAATACATGCTTGTATAATAAATTTCAGAAATCACCACAAATATAAAATGCCCTTTCAAAATAGTAAGAATAATCAGTCTCATCATGTGTTTCCTGTAACAGAAATCAATTTAATAATTCGGTAATAAACTCGGTTAGCACTGTATCATGTCAATTCCTTATATTTGGGAGGTTTCCAAGAAAGGATCATGTTATATGTATCACTATGTGGACCCTTTGTAAAAGGAGTCAAATATAACTGTAGGTTCCCACTCGAGGGGAAAACTGTAATTGTATGCTAGTTTTACCTTTCCACTAGTGAGTGCTATAACTGTAATCGGTAATCTGTAAATACAAGGTGCACCAGGTCTAACGAACCCGCCGTTAGCTATGAGATCCTTCAAAGTCTCCTCTCATTTATACTTTTTTTTAAACAGTAAATATTCACATGGAAGCATTTTCAAAATAGTACAGGGCATTTCAATTCTTATCAAATCATTTAATCCAAATTTCGGTAACGGTAATCATATCTCAAGTGACAGTAAAATATGTCTAGTAACAGTGAGAGCCTTTTAAATAGCTATAAACACCTCAAGTAAACTATTCACTACCATATCAAGTAAAGGACTTGTCCCACATGTAATTTCAAATATGCGGTAACATATTTTATTTTTCAAAATAATGTATAAACTATGCAGGTTATGAAAACACAAATTGAGGTAAGATTACTACTCACAGTACTCGTGCTGAAATATCGAACTTGACGTTGCGAGCAATTTGTTTGACTTCTTCAACTACCTATATCGTTACAAACCAATGTATGTATCAACACCATGAGCACCAGTATAGTCGGTTAAAATTTTTTGAACTTAATTATTTCCCTGATTTCGTTCTATAGGATATTCTTATTTTTCTCGAGTCAACTAGTATCCCCAACTCTCCGAATATCTCGTTTAATTCTCAAATAACATGTACTCCATTATCTCTTAAAAAAGTCTCATATAGTTTATTTCCTATAATGTTTAAAAAAGAAGAATCAACTGTAACTTAAAATATCATTGTTGCCCATAATATTTCTTATTGATATTTAATTTCATTAATGCAATAGAATTTTATAAACCAGAGGAACAAGGGTAAGTAAAACTATAGAGAAGAATTTACATTGCTCGAGCCAAAAGAGACTCGCTAAAACTTCAAAGCTTCCTTTACTTCTCTATTTTACGCCACTGTAATGCTAATATGTCATGACCCCAGTTCACCCTCCGTGAACTATCGTGACGGCACCTAGTCCCTACGACTAGGTAGCAGAAAAACAATTCAAACCTTGAGGAAGTTATAACTTAAAGCCAAAATTTAACAAATGGAAACGAAATGTAAATGCCACTCGGCACATATAGCACAATATCTTAACCTTCTACAATACTATCCTAAAACCCGGAAACTCACAGGAACACAAGCTGAGAGAAATATAGTAAAAATGCTCTAACTCCGGATTGTCTACATCAACAAAATGATAGAAAGGATAATACTACAAGATAGAATAAAGATCGAGACATTTCAGCTTGCGGATGCGACAGATGTAACTCGAAGTCACCAAAGCTCTCCCTGCCTCAAGGATGGTAAGTATGTGCAGTAGTACTTGGATCTGCACATGAAAAATATGAGCAGAAAGGGCATGAGTACACCACAACAGTACTCGGTAAGTACCAAGCCTAACCTCGGTTGGGTAGTGATGATGAAGGTCAGGGTCCTACTGAGGTTAAATAAGATATATGTTTAACAGTGTGAAATGACAGTGTAATTAAATAAAACATGATATAAAGGACAACAACATCTATTACAAAGGCAAGCAAAACATAGTAAAAGAACATAACTCAACTCCGAGATAACAACTGGGGATCTCCCAGTATACAGTCCTGTAGTCCCCAAATATAAATATCGTGTCTAGTGGATCTCCCAGGTGCAGTCCCGTAGTCCAACTAATAAAGTGCAGCGGGATCTCCCGGAATGCAATTCTGTAGTCCCAAAGTAAACATACAGGGGAGCTCCTGGGATACCATCCCGTAGTCCCAAAATAAAGTGCAGGGGAATTTCTCGAAATACCATTCCGTAGTCCCAAAGTAAATACACAGCAACAAAAGAATTCAACCCAATCAATTTCATATCAAAGTGAAGCATGTAATCCTAACCTAGCATTATGTCGTACAATTAAGTCAATTAAGATAGATAAAGCAATTTAGTCACATAGACATGCTTCTCTAAGCTACAGCAGGTTTAATACCCAAATAGTGTAAACAAGGGAAGGAGGAACACAATTCAAGACTATTTTTAAAGAAAAACCAGATTTCCAACAATTAGCACAAGTGCGCGCTCGTCACCTCATGCACGAGGCATTTCAATTACAATAATATCAATCCTAAGGGGAAAAGTCTCCCACACAAGGTTAGACAAGCCACTTACCTTAAATCGGCTCCAAAATCAACTCGAAACCACACGTTTGCCATGAGTATCTGACTCCAAATGTCCCAAATCTATTCAATTCAATTACATATCGTAAATGACATCTCAAGCAACTGATTCTACGATTTAATTCAAAGCTAACATGCGAAATTGGGTAAAATGACCAAAATGACCCTCAGTCCAACATCTCAGAATCAGATGAAATTAATATTTTCAGAACCCTCGTACTCTCATGAGTCTACCCATATAAACATCTCTCAAATCGGAAGTCAAACACCGACTCAAAACTCAATAATGTGACGACCCGACCCGTCGTCTCATGTAATTCCATCCCGTTTTCCCCGTTATATGCTTATTCATGTTTCAATATGTGTACTTGGTGAATTTGGGTCAATTCGGATCGAGTTTGGTAGGAAATGGGATAATTAGTCTCTTTAATAAAGGATTAGTTTGAAAAAGTCAACCGGATGTTGACTTGTGAGTTAGAGGGCTCAGAATTGATTTCCAGTGGTTCGGTTAGCTTCGGGAGATGATTTGTGACTTAGGAGTGTGATCGGAATTGAATTTGGAGGTCTGGTGTAGAATTAGGCTTGAATTGGCGAAGTTTGAATTTTGGCGAATTCCGGTTGATAGGTGAGATTTTAATCCGAGGGTCGGAATGGAATTCCGAGAGTTGCAATAGCTTCGTTAGGTGATTTTGGATATGTCTGCAAATTTTTAGGTCATTCGAACGTCGTTTGGTTGGGTTTTTGATTGAATGAGAATTTTGAAAGTTTTAGTTTAACTTAGGCTTGAATCCGTCGCGATTTGATGATTTTTGTGGTGATGGACGTGTTTTGACGATTAGAACAAGTTCGTATGATGTTTTGGAGTAGGTTGGTGTTTTTGTTTGAGGTCCCGGGGGCCTCGGGGTGATTTCGGGTGATCAAACGGACTATTTTGATTTTGGGAGATAGCAGATTTTCTGCTGAAGTGTTGCAGAAACTTTGTTCATCACGTTCGCGTGAGGTGTAACGCGAACGCGTAGAGTAATTTGGAGGCCTAAAAAATTAGCCTTCTTTTTCGCGAAGGGGAAGTTGCGTTCGCGAAGCTATGGGATTTAATTGATCACGTTCGCGTGAAGAGCATCGCGTTCGCGTAGGCCTGGGAAGTGAACCATCGCATTCGCGATGGAGATACCGCGTTCGCGTAGATTATTTTGGATTTTTAAAAGTTTGGTCTTCGCATTCGCGTGGGTGTTGTCGCGAACGCGATGAAGGAATTCCAGGTCTAGACAGAATGTTTAAGGACATTTCATCCGCGAACTAATTCATTTCTTTCACCATTTTTGGCCATCTTGGGAGCTTTTGGCGAGGGATTAAGAGGGTTTCAACTGGGAATCGATTGGAGGTAAGTTTTATGAGTTAAATACATGATTTTATTCAAGAATTATCCTCGAAATTCACGAGATTATGGCTAAATTATAAGAAATTAAGGCTTGAAGTAAAAATTATAAATTTGGGGTTTGAGGGGCCATTTGTGGGCCGATTTGGGAGTTCTTGGTATGTACGGACTCGTGGTGAGACGAGGATTCCGGAAACGTGAATTTTGAATTTTTTCGAGACATGGGCCCTGGGCTCGAGTTTTGCCAACTTCGTGTTTTTGAGTATTTTTCGATTTCTTTCGATTGGGTTATGTCCCATTAGCATATTATAATGTATTCCTTATGGTTTTGATCAGATTCGGCATGTGAGGAGGTTGATTCAAGAGGAAAAGGCTTAGCGGACTAGTCTCGTGACCAGTTGAGGTGAGTAATAGATGTAGATGATGACCTGAGGGTTTGAAACCCTGGTATATCACACTGTGACGCTATATTGAGGCGAGACACATACTCTACGGTGAGTGCGGGGCCGATTGTGATTGAGGACTGTGGCCTAGTCCGACCGAGTGATGTTGTACTATATCATTGGCTAGAAATTAGCTGGTAAACCTCCTACTTGGATGGTTATGGATATATAATTGGGCTGCATGCCGGTTATTTGGATCCCGTAGGGATTATTATGACTGTTTCCATGATGTATAACATGTTTTCATGATATCAGTCCCGAATTAAATATCGTCTCGAAATGGCTAGTAAAATTCTAAGGTTTTAAACACATAATTATAATTTCTGTTAATTGGAACTAAAAATGGTAAGTTTGACTGTGCCCGTGTGGCTTGCATGCATATAGCTGGACTGATAGTGGATCGGGCTGTACGCCGCAGCGGTGTGACATTGATATTGCGCTTGGGCTGTAGGAGCCCCTCCGGAGTCTGAACCCCCCACAGTGAGCGCTGGGTACCCAATGGATCGGGCTACGCGCCGTAGCGGTCATTTGTATTTGCATTGCATCCCTGCATTGATATCTATCTGCTTTATCTGTCTCTACTTGTTGATATTGCACTGTTAAATGTGTAGGAGTACTAGTTTTAGCTTCACATTGTTGTATTTTCGGGATTTCTTGCTATCAGTCATTATACATGTCTATTACCACTGAGTTGGAAGTACTCACTTTACTCCCTGCACCATGTGTGCAGATTCAGGTGCCTCAGGAGCTTAGCTGAGTTACCTTGCTGTTTTAGAGTATTACCGGAGTTGTCGAGGTAGCTGCCTGACGTCCGCAACACACGACTCCTCCTCTATCCCTTTATATTTTCTGCAGTTTGAAACATTTGTATCACTGAAGTCTTGTTACTCTGTATTTGGTAGAGGATCTAGACTCATGACCCCCCCAGGTCTTTGGGAGATTATTCAGTATTGTTTGATATTCGGATTATTTCTACCTGCCAGTTAAACTTTTAGCTTCCCTATTGTTAAATGATATTTAATTCATTGGTTTTGAGCTTCATGCTCGGGTTGAGAGTGCAAATGGTCGGGCTTGCCTAGCAATTGTGTTAGGCGCCATCACGACCGGATTTGGGGTCGTGACAAATAATTCGGTCTATGAAGTTTTATCAATTTTTCATTCAAAATCCGAAATTAAAGGAGGAATTCACACTTAGATTAGTAGGTTACAAGTGAAAAGGATTTTAGAATCGTTATCCAATAAATATCTCTAAAAATCATCGAAATCTCCCTCAAATCCGAGCTCTCAAGCTTGAGTTTTGGCAAAAATGGTTAAACCCTCGGTTTTGAAATGTTTATAACTGCCCAGGTAGTTAATGTATTGCGAACGCGGAGGAAGTCATGCGTTCGCGAAGAAGGAAAAATGAAGGCTGCTAAATTTCTCTTCGCGAACGCTAGGAACAGTACGTGAACGTGAAGGCTTGTACTGGCAAAGCTACGGGAATGCGAGACATGGTATGCGAATGCAATGAAGAAAAATAGGCATATCCCCCAGCGTTAAATAACACTATGCAAACGCGAGGGCTGGCTACGAATGCGAGGGCTGGAAATGACAGGGCTTCGCGAACGCGGGGAAATTGAACATGAACGCGAAGAAGAAACTGGTCCTCCTCCAGGATTACACTACGCGATCGTGAGAAAGGGGTCGCAATCGCGAAGAAGAAAAAGTCTGCAACTGCTGGACTCAGGTTTCTGCAATTTAAAACAACTCCAAAATGCCCCCTTGAGTATCCGAAACACACCCGAGGCCTTCGGGACTTCAACCAAACCTACAGATATATCCCATAACATCATTCAAACTTGTACCAATCCTTAAGCCACCTAAAACAACGTCGGAAACTCGAATTAATGAAGGACTTAAGCTTAAAAACATCAATTTCCCTCAAATATGCTTTCGATCAAAAACCTAACCAAAACATGTCCGAATGACCTGAAATTTTGCGCACATCCCAAATGACATGACAGAGCTATTGCAACTTCCAAAATTCTATTCCGACCCTCGGATCAAAATCTCACTATCGAACTAGAAACTTCAAAATTCCAACTTTCGGCATTTTAAACCTATATTAGCTACGGACCTCCAAAACACATTTTGAACATGCTCCCAACCCTGAAATCACCTAACGAAGCAAACGACACCATCGGATTTCCGTTCCGAAGCCATCTTCACACTGTTCTGACTATGGAAAACTTTCCAACACTTAAGCTGTTATTTAGGGACTAAGTGTCCCTAAACTCTCTGAAACTCAAAATCGAACATCTTGGCAAATTAAAATAGCAAAAATAAACTTGGGGAAAGCAGTAAATATGGGATCGGGGCATAAATTCCAAAAATGACCGGCTGGATCGATACATCCTCCCACACTTAAACATTCGTTCGTTCTTGAATGAGTACAAAGGCATACCTGAAGTAGTAAAGATGAGGGTACTGGCTGCACATATTGTACTCGGTCTCCCAGGTCGCCTCCTCGACTGGCTGACCCTGCCACTGAACCTTTACGGACGCAATGTTCTTTGACCATAGCTTCCTGATTTGCCTGTCCAATATTGCCACTGGCTCCTCAACATAAGATGGATCCTTCTCCAACAGGACTGAGCTGAAATCCAACACGTGTGACGAATCACCGTGATACCTCCGGAGCATCGAAACATGAAATACCGAATGAACCCCTGCCAGGCTGGGAGGTAAGGCAAGCTCATAGGCAACTAAATCTCCGCCAATCGCTCTGAGGAATAGGTCATACACACACGGATGAAATGCGCGGACTTGGTCAGCTGGTCCACAATAACCCAAATGGCATCGAACTTCTTCAAAGTCCGTGAAAGTCCAGATACGAAGTCCATGGTGATCCGCTCCCACTTCCACTCCGGAATCTCTATCTGCTGAAGCAATCCACCTTATCTCTGGTGCTCATACTTCATCTGCTGACAATTAAGACACCGAGCTACAAACATGACTATATCCTTCTTCATCCGCCTCCACCAGTAGTGCTGCTTCAAATCCTGATACATCTTCGCGGCACCCGGATGAATGGAATACTATGAATTGTGGGCCTCCTCTAGAATCAACTCCCAAAGCCCATTGACATTGTGTACACAAACTCGACCCTGCATCCTCAATACTCCGTCATCACCAATGGTCACATATCGAGCATCGCCATGCAACACCTTGCCCTTGAGGACAAGCAAATGAGGGTCATCATACTGTCGCTCCCTGATATTATCAAACAAGGAAGACCGAGAGACCATATAAGCTAGAACCCGGCTGGGCTCCGAAAGATCCAATCTTACAAACTGGCTAGCTAGGGCCTGAACATCCATTGCCATAGGCGTCTCTGCTGCTGGTAAATAAGCCAGATTCCCCAAACTCTCTGCCCGGCGGATCAAACCATCGACCACCACATTTTCCATACCCGGGTGATACAAGATAGTGATATCATAATCCTTCAGCAACTCTAGCCATCTCCTCTGATGCAAATTAAGATCCTTCTGCTTGAACAGATGCTGCAAACTCCGGTGGTCAGTATATATCTCACAACGCACACCGTACAAGTAATGACGCCAAATATTCAAGGCATGAACAATGGCAGCTAACTCAAGATTATGGAAAGGATAATTCTTCTCGTGTATATTCAACTGTCTGGACGCACAGGCAATCACCCTACCGTCTTACATCAATACCGCTCCAAGGCCAACTCTCGAGGCATTTCAATAGACAATATAAGATCTGGAAGTGGTAGGCAATATCAAAACTGGGGCTGTAGTCAGGGCTATCTCGAGCTTCTGAAATCTCGCCTCACACTCCTCTGTCCACTGAAATGGAGCAACCATCTGGGTCAATCCAGTCATAAGGGCTGCAATCGATGAAAACCCCTCCATAAAATGTCGGTAATAGCCCGCCAAGCTAAGGAAACTGTGAATCTATGTAGCTGTCGATGGTCTGGGACAACTCTACACTGCCTCTACCTTCTTCGAATCCCCCGAATTCCTTCACTCAATACCACGTGACCCAAAAATGTCGCGAAATCCAACCAAAAGTCACATTTTGAAAACTTTGCATATAATCTCTTTTCTCTTAGAGTCTGAAGCACTGTCCTCAGGTGTTGTTCATGATCTTCTCGACTCCGAGAATATACTAGAATATTATCAATAAAGACAATGACAAAAGAGTCAAGATATGGCCAGAATACACTACGCATCAGATGCATGACGGCTGCTGGGGCATTGATCAGCCCAAAAGATATAACAAGGAACTCGTAATGACCAAACCGAGTCCTAAAGGCAGTCTTCAGGATATCTGGCTCCCGAATCTTCAACTAATGGTAACCTGAGCGTAAATCAATTTTAGAAAACACCCATACGCCCTGAAGCTGGTTAGACAGATCATCAATAAGAGGCAAAGGATAACGGTTCTTTACTGTAACCTTGTTCAACTAGCGGTAATCAATACACATGCGCATAGAACCATCCTTCTTCTTCATAAATAGCACAGGAGCACCCCAAGGCGATACACTGGGCCAAATAAAACCCTTATCAAGTAATTCCAGCATTTGCTCCTTCAACTCCTTCAACTAAGGAGGAGCCATACGGTACAGAGGGATAGAGATGGGCTGAGTGCCCGGCAACAGATCAATGCAAAAATCAATGTCCCTATTAGGTGGCACGCCCGGAAGATTAGCTGAAACACATCGGGAAAATCCCATACTACTGGGACTGAATCAACAGAAAGAGTATCCATACTGGAATCTCTCACATAAGATAAGTATGCATCACAACCTTTCTCAACCATACGCTGAGCCTTAAGGAAAGAAATAACACTACTAAGAGTGTGACCTAAGGCACCCCTCTAATCAATGTGCGGTGCACCTGGCATGGTCAGCGTCATAGTTTTGGCATGACAATCAAGAATAGCATAATGGGGCAACAACCAATCCATACCCAAAATAATATCAAAATCAACCATGCTGAGCAATAATAAGTCAGCCCTGGTCTCAAAACCACCAAGAATAACCTAACATGACCGATAAATGCGGTCCATAACAAGAGAATCTCCCACAGGAGTAGAAATATAAACTGGGGAACTTAAAGAATCCCAAGGTAACCCCAACTGTGGAGCAAAATAAGAAGACACATAAGAGTAAGTGGAGCCTTGATCAAATAGAACTGATGCATCTCTTTGACAAACCAAGATAGTACATGTGATGACAGAATGGGAGGTGGCAGCCTCAATATGGTCTGAAGGGCATAATATCTGGCCTGGCCTCCCCCTCAAGGGCAACCTCTACCTCCCCGACCTCCACCTCTGGCTGGCTGGGCCGGTAGAGTGGCAGCTGGTTCTAGAACCATAGCTTGAGAGCTCTGTGAGGCCTGTTGTGGTTGAGGGGCCTGCGAAGGTGCACCCCTCCTAAGTCTGGGGCAATCTCTCACCATGTGGTGTGTGTCACCACACTCAAAACAAGATCTGGTAGGACGTGGCGGCTAACACTAGCTCGGGCCAAGTTTGCTGGACTGACCACAGGAAGCACCCTGTACAGGAGGCGCACTAGAGACTGGAGGTGCATATTAAGGCTCCTGAGGCCCAGGTGGAGCTGGAATATCACTGGCTGCTGGAAGAGTTGAATGAACGAGGTGACCCATATGACCCCTACCATGACGACCTGCAGCTGGGGCACGGGCACCAGAAAAATGGCCCGACTCTCGAGACCTCTTGGCCTCCCTCTCCTCCCTGTCCCTAGCATTCATACTCTCAATCCTCCTAGCAATGCTCACCGCCTACTAATAAGACACATCCGTCTCTAACTCACGAGCCATGCTAGATCAGATATTAGGAATAAGCCCCTCAATGAATCAGTAAACCTTCTCGCGGACCGTAGAAACCAAGGCTGGGGCATGTCTAGCCAAGTCAATGTAACAGACAGCATACTCCAAGACAGTCATAGTACCCTGGCGCAAATGCTCAAACTCCGTGTCCCAGGCATCCTTAAGACTCTGGGGAACATACACTCTCGTGAACATATCTGAAAACTGAGCCCAAGTCAGGGAAGCTGCCTCATCCAGACTGTCTAAATCATAAGCACGCCACCACTAATAGACGGCTCCTCGAAGATGGAAAGTAGTGAAGGAAACCCCGCTCGATCCTGATATGTCTATAGTGTGGAGAATATAGTAACACTCCTCCAGAAATCCCAAGGCATCCTCTGATGCTAACCCACTGAATACCGGAGGATCATATTTCTTGAACCTCTCAAGTCTTCGCTGCTCATCCTCTGAAGTTGTTGCCCTATCCTCGGGCTGAACTGGTATTGCAAGTGGCGTAGGTATAATCTCTTGGGCCTGCTAAACATGCACTCGCTGCTCAGGAGTGCGGGCGGCAGGAGTTTGTACTCCTTCCCCGGCCTGGATGTGGCTGCAGCAAGAGGAAGCAACCCTGCTTGAGCCAAAGTGATGTACATGCTTATACACTGTGCTAAAGTCTCGTGGAGTGCTGGAGTAGTAGTGGAAGACGTATCGGGTGTCTTGACTCTGGCTGGTACTACTGGTGGTATCTCGGCGGCAGCTCGCGCAGGTGCTCTAGCTGCACCACGAGCAGGCCCTCGGCCTCTCTACCCCGGCCCCAACCTCTAATGGCAGCAGTAAGGGGTGCGGGTGCCTGATCCTCTCGGGTAGTGTGTGTCCTCACCATCTGTGAGAGAATAGGAAGATAGAAGTTTAGTTGTGACATCAAAATCTCGCACGACAAGGAAATCAAATGAAAGGGAATTTTTCCTAACAGTTACATAGCCTCTCGTAGATAAGTATAGACGTCTCCGTACCGGTCAGTGAGACTCTAATAAACTGGCATGTGTTTTGTGACTCCTATGAACCTAGAGCTCTAATACCAACTTGTCACGACCCCAGTTCGCCCTTCGCGAACTGTCGTGACGGCACCTAGCCCCTACGACTAGGTAAGCCTAACAAGTGCGGAAAAAGAATTGAAACCTTGCGGAAGTTATAACTTAAAGCCAAAATTTAACAAAATGGAAACGAAATGTAAAATGTTACTCGTCACAAACAACACAATATCTCAACCTTCTACAATACTATCCCAAAACCCGAAAACTCATGAAAACACAAGCTAAGAGAAATATAGTAAAAATTGTCTAACTCCAGAATGTCTACATCAACAAAATGATAGAAGGGATAATTCTATGAGATAGAATAAAGATGGAGACTCTTCGGTCTGGGGACGCAGCAGATGTACCTCGAAGTCTCCAAAGCTCTCCCTGCCTCAAGGATGGTAAGTCTTTGCAGCAGTACCTAGATCTGCACATGAAAAACATGCGCAGAAAGGGCATGGGTACACCACAGCGGTACTCACTAAGTGCCAAGCCTAACCTCGGTTGGTAGTGACGAGGAAGGTCAGAGCCCTACTGAGGTTAAATAAGATACAGGTTTAACAACGTGAAATGACAGTGTAATTAAATAACACATGATATAAAGGACAACAACATCTATTACAAAGGCAAGCAAAACACAGTAAAATAACATAACTCAACTCCGAGATAACATCCGGGGATTTCCCAGGATACATTCCTGTAGTCCCCAAATATAAATATCGTGCCCAGTGGATCTCCCGGGTGCAGTCCCGTAGTCCAACTCATAAAGTGCAGAGGGATCTCCCAGAATGCAATTCCATAATCCCAAAGTAAACATACAGGGGAGCTCCTTGGATACCATCCCGTAGTCCCAAAAATAAAGTGTAGGGGGATCTCCCGAAATACCGTTCCGCAGTCCCAAAGTAAATACACAAAAACAATAACAAAATTCAACTCAATCAATTTCATATCAAAGTGAAGCAGATAATCCTAACCTAGCATGGCTCACGTAGTACAATTAAGGCAGTTAAGATAGATAAAACAATTTAGTCACGTAGACATGCTTCTCTAAGCTACAGCAGGTTTAATACCCAAACAACGTAAACAAGGGAAGGAGGAACACAATTCAAGGCTATTTTTAAAGAAAAACTGGATTTCAAACAATTAGCACAAGTGTGCGCTCATCACCTCACGCACGAGGCATTTCAATTACCACAATATCAATCCTAAAGGGAAAAGTCTCTCACACAAGGTTAGAAAAGCCACTTACCTCGAACCGGCTCCAAAATCAACTCGAAACCACACATTTTCCACGAGTATCCGACTCCAAATATCCCAAATCTATTCAATTCATTTACATATCATAAATAACATCTCAAGCAACTGATTCTACAATTTAATTCAAAGCTAAGACGTGAAATTAGGTAAAATAACCAAAACGCCCCCCAGGCCAATATCTCGGAATTGGATGAAATTAACATTTTCAGAACCCTCGTACTCTCATGAGTCTACCCATATAAAAATCTCTCAAATCGGAGGTCAAACACCCACTCAAAATTCGATAATTCGATCTATGAAGTTTTATCAATTTTTCATTCAAAATCCGAAATTAAAGGAGGAATTCACACTTAGATTAGTGGGTTACAAGTGAAAAGGAGTTTTGAATAGTTACCCAATAAATGATTCTGAAAAACTCTCAAAATCCCCTCAAATCCAAGCTCTCAAGCTTGAGTTTTGGCAAAAATGGCTAAACCCTCGGTTTTGAAATATTTATAACTGCCCAGGTAATTAATGTATGGCGAACGTGGAAGAAGTCACGCGCTCACGGAGAAGGAAAAATGAAGGCTGCTAAATTTCTCTTCGCGAATGCGACAAACAGTATGCGAACGTGAAGGCTTGGACTGGCAAAGGTACGCAAACGCGAGACATGGCATGCGAACGCGATGAAGAAAAATAGGCACAACCCTCAGTGTTAAATAACACTACGGACTGTCGACGCCCCCGTTCCCCCCCCCCCCCC